>JAULKR010082320.1:0-10903 GCA_032356305.1 Prasiola linearis | reverse complement strand
AGGTGATGGCGGCCTTTGTGTGTCATGGCATATGTGTTCGGCCTCCTGTTATTAGGAGATTGTAATGACGTCAGCAATGACTTCAAAAAATTAAAGACAGTGCCTCATGCTGTCCCTCAGAGCAGGTCGATGGTGCTGTAGGTGACAGTGCATGCCCACTGTGTGCAAGAGACTGGAGTCGTCAGCAGGCTGCTTGCAGTGCTCGATCCCAAAACAGGGAAGGTCAACAAGCAGCGACCTCGCTGTCTGCTGAAGGTGCGATTGAATGGCGTGCTTGATGATCAAATTTTGGTTGGTGATATGTTGATACCGAATAAGATTGTGTGAAAATTGGTATGCGGGTTATTGGTAATCATTATTGGCAATTAATATGTGAAAGTGTTGAACCCTATTCCGGTCACTTCTGCTGAGGCATCAATTTGACGGGTATTTAATGCGCTTTTGACTTGTTCATGGGATGTATGTATATACGGCTTCATGTTGCATGTATCGCGAAAATGTGACCAACGTCTGTGAAGGGCTTGCGCAGGGCCAAACAGGTTCGGTGGAGGTCACGTCATCGCGACCATTGCCTTTAGAGCTTTACAGTGACTACCGTGCGCTTGGTCGCCTAGCTTTGAGGAGTGGCGGACGGACGATTGCTGTCGGTGTTATCACTGAATTTGTTGAATGGTAGTAGTCTAAATTATGTCAGTACGTCAGTTAAAGTGATTGAGATATACAAGAGTAAGGTACAAGATATGGTGATTCACCAAGAGCTTGGCTGCTAGTATAACGGATGCCTGTTTTATTCAGCAGGTCAGGCAAGTACGAACATGAGAGCCGTTTTTGAGGCTGCATCATTCAGAAACACCTGTTCATTAGTTATTCAAGGCAATAACTTATATTGGCTTAGCACGTATCACAATTCATCTTTAAGGTCTGATGTAGGACAAATACGGAGCTCAGAACACAGCAATGAACGTTGTGTATCGCCAGTGCCATTGTCAGTTCGAATAGCTGCAATTATGTCATCTTCGTGACTCTCCAAAATACTATGGCAGTACCCGACTAGATGTTTACTCCATTGCTCCTGCTGTGTTTTCTCCTCAGTTCCCTGAAGTTTGGAGCGGCCCTTGCTCCAAGCACCCTCCGTGTCTGTAGTGATGAGCAGCAAGATTAGATTCACATCGTACAGATTTGATTATTATAGAGATGAACTGTACAGTTGAACGCCTTAACCATCATTGCACGAAAACAACTCCCAACATTCCTCCCCATGTTGTAAGGTGGGAAGCAAGCAAGTCCTGACGCTGCTCGCCTTCTTGAGAGGCCTCAGTCCATTGATAGTCTTTGAGATCTTCATCGCAAAGCGTTGAAAGAAGAGCGTCCATCCGCAGCTCTGATAATTTATAATCGATGACTTTGCCATAACGCTTGCCGTTCTTGTCTAAACGGTGGCGCATATCCTGTAGATCGACACGTTGGCTTACCATGATAAATAGCCGGATATTAAAGGATCAAAGAAGTGTTTGAATTTCTTCCACTTGATTGACCTTCGTGGCCAACTCGAAACACTCACGAGTGCGTTTTTCGGTAGCTCTGCGTCCACCCTCTGAAACAAGGCATTCTGCATGACATCGACAAGGCTGAGTCAAGTTCTTGGATGGAGATATATTCGATCTTTCACATGAGGACCATCGTAAACATAGTCTTCATAATGATCGCTGCGCTGCAAGTTGCACACCGCAACCGCTCGGCATGCGCCGCACTTGTCGTCGATCGCATCCGTCCAGCCTATGCCGACTAGGAAGACAAGCCCAATCACGACCAGAGAACGTTCGCCGGTGTACATCCGGTGGAGAATACCAATCTTTTGCTGCCCGTGACCACGCTAAGCTATGGCACCGATGAAGCGTCTGTTGCACAAAGCGTCTGTTGTGGAGTGATCACTCCTGAGTAGATGGGAAAGAACGCAAAAAGATCCGACCGAAAGTAATCAGATTGATTGTTCCTTCGAACTTTGAATCCACGACCCTCGCGGTGCGCAGCAGCATTTCAACAAACATCTGAAGTGGCAGAGATCAGAGTGCAATTGCAGAAACGGCATTAAGCTGAAAGCCGCTATTTCGACCGTTATTTAGGTTGCAGTAACAGTAGCGCGGCGAAACAATCCTTTGAAATCTTTCTAGGTTGCTCTTTTCAATTGCATTGCATAGCTGGCAGTTGCTGAAATTACTAATTTGGTCAAGCACAAACCGGTTCTTTCCAGGACCTGCGTATATATGTCACAATCGTTGCTGTTTGCTTGTAATACTTGGTTTACGCATGTTATGGAAGAGCCGCAATCAAGTTTAGAACCTGCTGGCAATGCAGGTGGTTTTTCCATGCCAAACTGTACGCAAGCTTGAATGACTGCATGCTTTGTTCAAATGGCGGATATATTGCATTGTATTTCAAATAATGATTACGCGGCTGTTTTTGACACCAGAGCTGGCGTCCGATACAGCTGCTCTCTCCCTCTCACAAGCCCAGGTGCGAACTCATTTGTGGACACAACATTTGTGTCATGAAGCGTCAGTCTACCGCACATGATTAGATTTCTCGTGAAACACTCTTTTCGAATTGATGTTAACAGCTATATCGTAGTTGTGTGTTGATTCGTCTTCTTCACCCAGAGCCACTTAATGTAGCAACCTATTTACTACGTCGGTGACAGATACTTTGACGAACGCTGTTCTTTAAAGTACGCCTTTCATTTCTCGTAGCAACTTGTACAAATTCAGCCGAGTGAGTGGTGCTTGCAGGCGGACCAGCGGCAGAGCAGCCCCAGACTTGTTGACAGCGCGGCAGAACCAACTACAGTGCTGGCAGATGACAGCGTGTACACATCAGCCGAGAAATTCGAAGACCTCGACTTGCATGCTGACTTACTCAAGGTCAGACGACCCTCCAATGGCGAACCTCGTCGCCCGGCATGCACCGTTGCGCCTCCAACATCTGGCTATGGCCTCCTTGCTGTTATTTCATCAGCCGGTTTTCCGGAAAGAATTGTGTGTAACGGCGGCCAGGGCTTGTACGTGGAGATGAAGTTCGATCGCCCTTCCCGGATACAAGCCTTGACGCTGCCAATGATCCTAGATAAGCGACACCAGGGCATGATCGCACAGGTATGCCGGGCCTGTCTGCAATGCATCCTAAACATCTTCCCACGGTTCATTCCTTACCCTCCTCATTCTTGAATTATCTTTTTCCTCAGTCAATTATCGTGCGGGTACGACCCGCAGAAGGCCTCCGACCCTGCAGGCCCACAACGGCAGCGGCAAGACAACGTGCTTTGTGTTGGCGATGCTCAGTCGAATTGACACAGAGCTTCAGCAGCCTCAAGCGCTGTGCATATGTCCCACCCGGGAGCTCGTCATCCAAAACCTACAGGTGACAAGGCGATCGCATCTAATCCAACCTCAAAGCTGGAAACCACATGAGCGGGAGTTAGATGGTCTTTGAGCTGGTCCATACGGGTGAATGGAGCCAATGCAGATGTAACATGCTGCATATAAGAGTTTAGCATACAGATGAGCAGAGCCATGCAGATGGGAAAGCTGAATCATGCGTGTAACTAGAGCTGCATGCATGAAGTGAGGCATATGCATGAATTAGACTGTTCGAATGAAAGGAGCCACATGCCCGTACTGATGTTCCCATGAAGTCGGTGGCGGCGCAGGTACTGAGGCAAATGGGGAAGTACACAAATGCCACTTCCACTTCCACAGCTTCTGCAGGCGGAGACTCAAGTGTTAGGTACTGTTGACACTCTCTGTCACCATCGGCACTGCTGAGCAGCATCATCATCACACATGAGTCGCCATTGGCACTACTAGGGGAATGTCGTAATTCGCACAATGGGCCCATCATTAACGCACCTGAGTCCTCATCAGCTCTATTGAGTGTCATTAGTAGCACTGCTGTTGAGTGTCGTCATTCGCACAATTGGCAAATCATCAGCGCACTTAGGTCATCATTGGCACTACTCAGTGCTACTGTTAGCATTTTGAATGGAAAACGTATCCAACGGGTTTGTCATGCTCGAAAACCAATGTACATTCCATCAGTAATGGCTTTTCGGTGTCTCCTTCCTCTGGTCTGGTGCGGTCCTTCAGTCGATTCTCGGGGTGTCCCATATAAACTATAAATCTATTTATAGTAGCAGTTTCTATGAGACACCCGAAGAATCTTTGTATATATATATATATCCTATACATGGCTATTACATTTGATGAAGGAATCATTAAAGTATTATTGAACAATATCAATTGTTCATCGCAAGAGCTGGACCGAGCTTGACACAAGTAGGCTTCTGTTTCCTCTGTGCCCAATTGTTCGTATGCCTTACGTGCTGAGTTGTCAGCTTGATAGTGGTCCACACCTGGGCGAGGTGATGCATCTTTGGGACGATTTCTGTTGCAGGCGCAGCAAGGTCACCGAGCAAGTGGTGATTGGCACACATGGCACATTGCACACATGGATTGGTCGACGACAGTTGCCGCTACGAAGTCTGAGGATTTTGGTTTTCGATGAGGCAGACGAGATGCTGAAGGTTCGAGATGCTACAACGATGACTCTACAACGATGATCACTCTTGCGTGCGCCTCACCAGATGTCAGCACCTTTGCGGCATGCCATTCGCAGTCACTTCGTGCATGCATCGCGAATGCCACAACATGCAACACAAGTGGTCTGCAGATTTAGCTTAAAGCGGTCTTTACTTCGAGGATGTTGTAGGGACAAGGCTTTGCCTCAGATTCGACACGTGTCATCAACCAGATTCGAAAAGAAGCGCCGCAAATACAGATCCTCCTCTTCAGTGCGACTTTTGAGGAGCAGGTCAGCCAATATATGTGTGAAACTGCTCAAATATGTTTACTCATCTTTCCAAAGCTGCCCTGCTTTCACTTGACAGATGTACACAATGGTGCAGAAAAGCTGCAGGAGATGCTCTTGAATTACGTTGCCACTGCTCTTCCGATCCGAGCACCAATGTGAGCAGTTGCTGCAGCTTGGCCACATTTGACCTCCCTGCGAGGTGGGGTTTTGACAGGTGAAACGGTTTGCTGAGAAAACGGTTCCTAACGCAAACCATGTTTTCATACCCAAGGAAGAGTTGTCTCTGGACGTCATCAAACAATACAAAGTGGTGAGCCTCTCCAGCCCTCTCCTTCGCTTCTTTGCTTCTCGTGGAATCTGCACCACCCACGCACGTCCACCACAATATAAAGTATCTAACGCCTGCAACGAACTCGCAAGGGCCACAGTATATTGCAGCCGTAACGGGAATGCACCCTTTGTGACACCTTATTGTGAAATACAGTTTTACATTGCCACCTCCATACAGCACTTTGCGCTCATTGGCGTGACCACTTGTTGTCGACTCCACATCTACGTGTACTTGAATCGTCTTACTTATAGAGTTACATTGCATGTTTTCCTCATACGTACTTCGAAGACTCTCTTCGACTTTTGATCGCATCCTCCTACGACGTATGTGATTGCAATCATAGCCTGTCAGTGTTTCTCGTGCCTCAAGGACTCGTCAGTGCTCAGCACAACAATGAGTCAGTTGAGTGCCACCGTGGACGCAGACGTGTCCGACGAAAGGCGAGAAGACAGGCGTCCTCAAAGATATGATCTTCCCTGTGTGCGAGAAATTGGGGCAGACCATCATCTTTGTGCGCACCCGAGAAACCGCGTCCAAATTACACACTGAGGTACAGCCCGCCTTCAGTACTTCTATCCTTCAGTACTTCTGGTCTTTGATGTCCTTGACCGCGAGGCTCTGTGAGTCATGTGTGTGTCATCCTGTCAGCCATCAAAGCTGCGATGAAGGTACGCCGACAACCTCAGCACTTTGACGGTCGGCACTTTGGCCTGGTGGTCTCAATTGCCCTGCCATGGCCACGCTACAGCCTTACTATGGCCTTGCTTTGACCGTGGCCTCTCTGTGATTTCACCAGCCCCACTCCTTCCCTTGCTCCCTGATTGACACTCGTGTTTCACCGACAGGCCTCCAGCTCCTCGAGAAGTGCTTCATTATTCCGCATCGATTGGCAATCCTGGTAGCTATATCGATCGACTCCAGTGCTTGGTCCACAAAAGGTGTGCCCTGTCGCCTCCTCGCAGCTGGAGGCAGACGGGCACAAGTGCACGAGCATCCAGGGCGGTATGGAGCATTCTGCTCGTGATCGCGTCATCGAGGAGTTCCGATCCGGCACCACTAAGATACTCATCTCGACAGATGTCCTTGCCCGCGGCTTCGACGTCACCCAGGTGGGTGGAAGCCCGCCCTCGTCGATGCCACACCTCCGGCCTTCATGGCCCTGCGCAGTCGGGAAGATACTCCAATCGCTGCGCATTGTGCCATTATCTGCTCCCACTGGTTCGCAGCCTCGTATTCCTGAGCTCCCATTCAGTATCCTTGAGGGTTCACACTTGACTTGAGGGATATCGGTAGGGTGCAGATCTACCGCCCAACTACAAATTCATTGCATACGGTATTCCTTGATCGCGGTATCCCTCAGCTGTTGGTGTATTTGGTGCATTCAGAAAGGTGCATCCAAATAGTGGCTGAGCAATAGACCTCCGATGCAGGTGACCCTGGTCGTGAATTACGACATCCCAGTGGAGCGAGACCAGCGGCGAGCAGCCCACGAAACATACCTCCATCGTATCGGCAGATCAGGGCGGTTCGGGCGCAAGGGTGCTGCTTTCAATCTCATATCAGGCGATCAGGTACGACAGCACCGATGCAAGCATACTAGCAGAGCAGCAGATTTGACGCGATGCTTGCCGGCTGTTACTGTTTTACTTCTTAACATAAAATGGTTTACAAGGCTATAGCTTTTGGTGTTCGGTGAAGCCTCTGCTGATCAGGTCAAGCAACAATAGGGCCATATATCTTGTATATCTCAGTAAACCTCTGAAAGCATGTGGCAATCAGTGACACTGCAGTCCTATCGACATCAAATTACATGCATGAAGTCAGGAACAACCCGCACAATGATCTCAGTTTCGTAATCGGGTCACAAGTCACGATGCCTGCAGGAGGCAGATCTACTGCAGTCTATTAGTGATTACTTCCAGCGGCCAATCCCAGATGTCAAGTTCGACGACGAGGAGCAGTTTTTGGCGGTTCTTAAGGATGCTGGGCTGACCGACGGCTGAACTTCGCATTCTTAAACCATTGAGCCATACTGTATGAGGATGAAGATGAGAGAGGGGGGGGGGGGGGGGGGGGGGGGGGGCTTTGCCATACTACGGATCTTCTCTAAGAAGTCCGACCGGAATGCATCAGTATGACCGGCCCTCATCCCCTCTATGGGATGTAATAGGCTGTGATGGCCTTATGTTCGACGGCTGTACACTCTTGACAAATGTAATGTGCCTTCTTCTTGGAAGAAAGATGTTGTCGTTGCACTACTCTGTTCCGCTGAAAATCGACATTCGAGTAATATACAGACCTCAAATTAAAGCGTACGTGGGATAAATTACAAGATGATTAGATTGTCAACATTTTGCCATAAATGGGTCAGTGGAATTTTCTGAACAGTCTAGATTGATCAGTCTCTTTACGATGCAATGTCACTCGCTGGAAGCTTTATTCAACTTCTTCAAGAAGCAACATTAATCCTAGGAAAACCGTGGGATGATTTTTACAACGCATATCTGGACTACCAATATGGGACATTAACACATCAGCAATGCAATGTACATGTGACAGCTGTCGTAAGGCCTATGTAAGGGGTCTTCGCTTTCGCTTTCACTTTCGCTTCGACCCAGCAACTACTACGCAATTTTCAACTGCAAGCTACTTTTATTGACCAACAACCTCACAACTCGCTCGTCCGACGTGTGGCTCTTGCAAGCAGTTGAGACACTACCACAGGTGCAAGGCTCACGGCAGCTCAGCACTGTCAGCATGCGATATATTCACCTGACTTATCCCACCCCTTGACTTTCGAAGGCGTTACACTTAATGACGCTGTGCCTTGGTATCGAGGGTTCAGCCAATAAAGTCGGAGTTGGCATTGTTCGAGACGATGGAGAAGTCCTCAGCAATCCCCGACGAACGTGAACATCCGGTGCAATCGACATGCAAGCCGATCATCCTTGCGGTGATTTATCGTCATCTGAGGTTGCTTGGCTCACGATGGCAGGTATATTACACCAGCAGGCCATGGTTTTCTACCACGACAAACAGCTTCACACCATCAGGTATACCCACAATCAAGGCATTGCGATAGTCACGCATTGCAGCTGTGCGGCACGCGGGTGTGAAAGACATGTTTCCGGACTGCAATACAGGCGAACATACTGCAATTGGTGCGCCAGGCGTTGTCAGAAGCATCAGTCGAACCTCAGCAAATTGCATGCATAGCATACACGAAGGTGCGACTTCTCCCATCAGCCGCCTCGAATTCAACGTGCATGCAACAATGCATCAACAAACACAGGTGATGAAGCAGCTCGCAATGTCGAGGTACAGGTCTCATGCGATAGTGCCACAGTTTGCCTTCTGTGATCAAAGTGTCACAGTTTGAAGTGCCGTGCATTCCGACTCTCTCGCAGGGTCCAGGCATGGGGGGCCCTTTGGTATCGTGTGCCATCGTTGCGCGCATGTTGGCACAGCTCTGGAAAATCCCTATTGTGGGAGTGAATCACTGCGTGGGCCATATCGAGATGGGTCGCATCGTGACAGGAGCAAAGGATCCCGTTGTATTGTATGTCTCTGGCGGTAACACTCAGGTTTGGTTGTCCTACCTACAATAGCTCAACACCACCGCAGGCCACTTCTAGTGTACATTGCTGCTCAATATATACTCACAATAGCTCAACATCACTCTAGGCCTCATCTAGTGTGCATTGCTGCCCAATTATACTCGATCATATTCATCGGTCTCAGCAAACGTAAGTATGCTCTTTGTGTCTGATGATGCCTATGCTGGAGAGGAGCCTCTTGGTCGAATAGCGTTATGACTGACTAATCCATCGGCACTTTCGCACCCCACACATTGTTCCCGCTCAGACCAGCTTTGCGATATGCACCTGCTGGTTACTTTCAAGCACCTCATAAATGGCATGAGGCACGAATCAGCCTGCAGGTCATTGCTTACTCAAATCAAAGATATCACATTTTTGGAGAAACAATCGACATGGCCGTTGGGAATTGCCTCGACAAATTTGCGCGCGTGCTTCAGCTGTCGAATGATCCCAGCCCCGGCTACAATATTGAGCAGCTTGCCAAAAAGGTGGTGCTCTGTCCTTTGCTATCACATCCCTATGCCCTCGCTCAAGTGTTCTTATGATGATTTCGCATGACATCATCAAATGGTTACTTCAACCCAGTCTCGAAAGCCGCCGGAGCCCGAGGTACCAGTAGGGATATTAGTAGTGGCGATAATGAACCTTGTGAGGAGGGGAGGGCATACCATAAAGTGTTCCAGCACAAGATGAAGTGCACAGCTCCAAGAGGCAACAGACTTGTAGCACTTCCATCTCGTCCCTAATTGCTTTCTCTGCCTCACATACGGTTCACTGTAGACATTCCTCGTTGTCCAGATTGATAGCAACACCTGCGTATGTCATTGTGGAGACAAGATGACTTATACGAATGCTTGCGATCTTACACGGCCCAGCAGGCAGTGCTGGTCTTGGAACGACCCTGTGGATTTTTTATGAGGTGTCCCTCAAACCTGTTAGAGTGGTGACCTGCAGGGTTCAAAGTTCATTGATCTACCATACATAGTCAAAGGCATGGATGTGTCCTTCTCTGGGCTGCTCAGCTTCATCGAGGACAGCGCATCAAAGATGTTGAGCACCGAGGAGTCGTCTGCCGCAGACCTTTGTTTCTCCTTGCAGGTGCCCCGGCACTCGATTGGTTATCTCTATTGGTCATCTCGATTGATTCCATACAGAGAGGTGCCTTTTGATGTCGCTGGCTCCTATTGAAGGTGCCCTTGGGGTGCTGCAGTGCGACTGGCATCTGCACTGCCTCGGAATGGATGTCGGTCAGTTGTCTACTCGCGAAGGTCGCACTGAGTTTGAACCCGTTACATGCTGACGACGTGTCGCAACGTGGGACAGGAGACGATCTTTGCGATGCTGGTGGAGGTGACCGAGCGAGCAATGGCCCATGTGGACAGTCGTGACGTCCTCATTGTTGGCGGCGTGGGCTGCAACTTGCGGCTACAAGAAATGATGAAAATTATGACACAGGTGGGAAGGCCTTGCAGCATCATGTGATCATCGCTCTGTGAAGCTTACCTTGTATCACCATGTCCTGCTCATCATTTTGCGTGCGATCTGCACAAATACGAAAGAGGTTTGTACATCCTCCTTTTGTATGCTCTTTTGCAATTTGCATCCAGCAGTTACCATTGTTTCGAAACGTCACTTTCTAGCAATCAGGGCATGAAGGCGCTGATTATACCACTGATAATCATTTGAGCTTGTTTGTTGGCACACAGGAGCGTGGCGGCACGATGTATGCAACAGATGATCGCTACTGCATCGACAACGGTGCTATGATTGCTTGGCCAGGCCTGCTCGCGTTCAAGGAGGGCGACACCACGGCATTGAGCGATACGTATTGTACTCAGCGATTTAGAACAGACGATGTGCTGGTAAATTGGAGGAAAGACGGCTGAACGTGCTGTTTTTACATTATATACAATGGCTTGTCATTTTTCTCGTTTGTGATTTCCTAACAAATAAATCTCCAATTCTGAGTGCGGCAATCCTTTTCCTTGCTTTAAGAACCCATTTAGAAAAGTCATCGTTCACAAATAGGTTAAAGTAGAAAAGAGATCATTCAAGACTGGATTTTGCAAATTTTGGTAGCATGTAAAAGTAAAATTTATTAAGCAACTAC
>JAULKR010082209.1:0-10903 GCA_032356305.1 Prasiola linearis | reverse complement strand
ACACACACACACACACACACACACACACACACACACACACACACACACACACACACACATACACACATACACACACAGAGCCCGGGCAAATCATTCGAGTTATAGCAGATCAGAGGAAGGTTCACTTGTGTTGCAACTATTAGCATTACTCTTAGTATATATTTATATTACTGGTACCACCGGTAGGCAACTCCCAATCGCTAAAAAGGCAAAAAGCTGCCGTCTACCTACGATTGAATGTATCAATCGCGACATCACATCATGACGCTGAAAACAAACTCGCCCTTGATCTTGCTTTGGGTTTGCTTTTGGACTTGGCTCTAATACTGCATCTGTTGGTCGTATTGTTGCCGGTATGCGGCATGCATGTGCAGGATCCTTTGGTCCATGGTGGGGATGGTAACGTTTGTGATATGCTATAAGGAGTTGACCCTTCAGATCTGACGAAAGTGCATCAATTTCAAATCCGGTCCTGCATGCCAATGAACGACACTTGTGCAAATGAAAGAAAAATTCGTTCGAGACGAAATCTAAAGGTCTTGCAGATGATTTTCTAAAATTTATGGAGTCCTTGACTCTCAACCGCAAAAAACCCCTCAGCATGAGATCCCTAAACCCTTCCATGTGGAAATCTTCTAAATCTTGATCGGTCTATGAGGGTGAGAATTGAGAATCTCCAACAAAATGATGTCACGTATGAGACAGAAGATTGACGTTTGTGTTTGACACAGATGGCATACTATGTCAGTATTACTCGACATGCCTAGAAGTCCTCGAAGTATGTCAGCCTAACGTTTCAGTACAATTGCAAACTTGCTATCGAGGAGTTGGTGTACACATGTCGCTTAGCTAGTGACCTCGACCCGCATGCATATTCGATTCCTTGGCTCAAGTATCGATCGATGTCAACACGATTATCAGGCGTCTAGGCAAACAAAGCAAACATAACAGCGCATATGAAGCGTCAGTATTTCTAGCTCTTATTGCAATGCTATACCATTAATACAAGTCGTAGCTAAACAATAAAATTGGGCGGAACGCACTGCAGTACTTGGTCGAACTGTTGAGCGATCCATTCCAGGCACCTCCGCTGATTTCTAATCGAATCAAAACGAGCCAGGCTACACAGCACATCGATGGCTGTGCTGGCCGACAAGTGGTTTAATTGGAAGTCTGTAATTTGCCTGCAGCTTGCAGACTCGGTCAATCGTACTTGTCGTGGCAATACATCGCTGCCTGGAGATTGTCCGCTTTAATTGTGAAGTAGAGGTCACCTGTGAATCCTGAGCAGGTGCACTTGTCGCTACTAGTGCACTTATGAGTCATGACCAATTGCTTTCTTCTGATGCATCACTACTTTGCAACAACGCCTGAAGAGTTCCGCACTCGGATCACAAAGCGTTGTTGTCACTTTTGCCAAACTGGAATTTGGCATTCATGTGGCTGTGGAATGTGAGCCTTTGCACAACCATATGTAAGCTGCTTTCCATTGAATGCACGTGTATGATACACACACGTGTATATGGCTACTAGTTTCCGAAGCGAGTCAAAAGCTAATAACTAAATTTTATTGCAAATTTAATTATGATATGTATATATATATATGTGATTTTGCTCCATCATCATGATCAGGAAGGGTCTGATCATACAAGGCCTTCGTAAACTCTCGGTGAGAGCAGAGGCTGAAATCTTATAGCAGTATCCACTGAGCAAGAATTTCGGTTTGTTCGGAGCGATCGACCCTGCTCTTCCTGGCCATGCATGAGCAAAGGCTGCCAGCATGCTTGAAGTTGAACAGAATGCACGTGACCAAGATCAAATTTGGCAAGGCTTTCTGCCCAGCAATCGGAACTGCGCGTGCTAGTGTAGCATAAGAATTTGTTCGATCGAAATGATTGTCATTTCGTTGAGCTGCGGTCTCAGCTGCAACCTAGATAAATCGGCATATAGGTATATATCAAGCTTGAGCATGCAGGTTCGGCATGTGCTCGCTAATCAGCATGACCTACGCACAAGCCTAGCGCTAGGATAGGCTTTAAAGCTAAAGCTTTAGATCGTACACTCCGCGTGCACCACCGGTATCTGTCAGCTGCGGCAGAATAAATGACAGCTTGTGATCAGTGGGTGATGACACCTGAGTTCACTGCTGCAGCCAGCCATCCTTGGTCGTCAACTTGCAGTCATTAAAACCGCTCAGCAGCCTCATTTGCTTCACTGTGTGCTGAGACGGCGCATCCTCTAGCGCAACTTGCTTTGATACATTTGAAGCTGACCGATCAATAACATTCGTCGCTTCCTTCCGCTCGGCGATCATCACAAGATCTTCAGGCGAAGCTGATTTTGAGTGCCCAATTCTACACATTTGTTTTAGAGCAGACAACGGTTGTGCAAGGAATTGTTCATATCATCTGGGCAACCTTCTCAGATGGAATCTGTGAGCCACGTGTAAGTCAAGAATGCTGGTTTGCAAGAGGTATTAACATCTCATAACATGTTTAAATAGTTTGATAGATCTGTCGAGACTATTCCAGATCATGCGCTGATCACTTCTAGAGCTTATGATCTGCAGAAGCATGCCATAAACGTAAAAAAGATTTGAAAGGAAGCAGTACACACACGTTTTACCTCTAGTAGTATGTGTTCGCAACGACTTGTCACATATGCAAGATAATTGTCCTTGCATCGATGCAGATATCTGCTCAAATTGGTACCCATGGGTACTGGCCAATGTTGTTAACATACACATTAAGTACAATAATGCATGATAAGCTAAACCGTGGAGCTTATTAGCTTGTTAGCTTGTTAGTTTAGTGACTAGTGTGGACTCGCGATCGTGAATAGGACAAGGATGCCAAGAGTTGCAGCATTGCTTGAGTCAGCATGACTCACTACATCATTCGGGATAACGAGCAGTGTGACCAACGAAACAGTAATTCACAAAATCTTCTCCAAAATGCTCAAGCTCCGAGGACTAGCAACTTTCGTCCAAAGGTATCTCTCAGAGAATTGATGGAGTCCACCGCTGAGGCACCTGCACAGACTTAAGTGCACAAACTTGTGTGCTGAGCCGGCCCTGGCGCCACCCTGTACAGCCGGCTAGCCACCTTCCGCGAGCCGATCGGCTCTCAATAAATCTCGGCTTGACTCTTTGACATAAAGTGCAAATTACTTTTGATTTAAAGCCAGTCAATTGTGAGACAGGCGTGTACAGCATGGCAGGTGTGTTGCGCAACAAGCCTTTCCAGCAAGGTGTCAAGTACCGCATATGCATACGCATATGCATAAAAGTACAAATGAATGCAGCGTTGCTAGTTCATAATTGTCATAAGGATGTTCCTGCAGTTGATGAGGATGCTTCTGATTCTGTCAATTGGAAGCAATTCTGATACCTACAACTTGCAACTTACAACTTGCAACTTGAAGTCAAAACACTTGTCGACAACTTGTAAATGCTTGAAGCTTGCAACTTGCAAGTGGTCAGCATACAGCTGTCAGCCTGCAGGCTGATGATCAATCGACTGCAAAAGGCAACTTGTTTTCATCCCATCACTCCAATAATGCTGACGATAAGCCGTCTTCCCCAATAAAGTATGCAGCTGTCCGGTGAGCTGGCAAATCTTAGATCTATAGAAGCTTGGTACAGCCTCATTTGCATGCATGTGCACGCAAACTCAAGATCAAGCTCCAACTTGTTCCCCAAGTTAAAATCTCGAGATTTTGACTGGGGAAGCTGAGATCAGCTCAGCTTAGCTAAACTTAGAGGCTCTGCCGACGGCTGAATTACATCAATGTGCGCAGTACTAGTAATAGTCCGTCTCTCACACCTTGATTACACGAACGAAATAATTTGTCGCGAGACATACTGCTATGACATTGCGACGTGGATGAAATGGTGAATGTCATGTTAAGCTACTCATTTCACTATCTAAGCAGGCTAGCAGACCTAGGACAGGCCTGTGACTTATCAATCTAAGTATTGGATATCCTTACTAAGAAGCTTTAGTAGAACTTGTCATGAGGCGTACGCGTGCACACTTGATGTGTCATAAATTGTGAGATACGAAAAGAGAATTGGAGGAAGGAGGCGAAAAAGTACTCCATCAAGGTTCGTATTCATTAATAAGGGGGGGGGGGGGGGAGGGAACATTGTAATTCCGGAAGGAGATGCGTGCATGCATATGCCTGGCGCGCTGGCGCGCCATAATCATGGCACTTGTAAGGCATACCATGGCCGCTGGCACATGCATGTTGATCATGCATTTTTAAACATCAAAGTTCGCATTTAATGACGCAATCACACCTGGAACCCGATCCTTGATTTCTCGCTCAATCTCTTGTTTGGCTTCCTCAGTCAAGCTCCCGGACTCTTCGCTTGCAATTTCCGGAGCTGCGCGAGCAACAGCGGTCGCATGCACTTTGCTGCATACTATGCATCCTTGGCCGGCGCCATGCGTGCCATACAGTGCATACATGTATATGTACATATGTATGCCACATTGTGTATGTATACATTTCAACCCTCAACGTTGACCATCGATGATATAGGGACATCGCAGCCCGAGACCTGAACCCCTAGGACCAGGCCTGAAGCCAGCAAAGACTTTTACAAAGCAAATCGTTAATATAAATGTGTGAAACATGCGCTGACAGTATGATGACACATGTGTATCAAGATCTTGTGTCGAACTGCAAATCGTCGTTTTGCACTACAGCTAGCTCAGCCTTGCGTGCATGCAAGGCAATTATAAAAGCATGCTAGCAGGAGCACAAGATTCTACTAGAAGGCGGACGATAGAAATACCCTCACCGACAACGATCAAAGTGGCAACGACCAAAGTGTAGTCAGAACGAAACTCAGAACGAGAGTGCACTAGCTAGTGCACTATATATAGTGGGTGTGGGGCCCCGGGTCCCCCCACCCCCCCCCCCCCGGGGCCCCGGGGGGGGGGGGGGGGGGTTGTGATGTGTAAGTTATTCATGTTTGACTCGATGTCATGCTGATCAGCAAGGTGTCGTGCAAGCTTAAGCATGTAACTTAGTACAGTAGTAACTTCTGCCACATGACACCTCTGTGGTCGTAGGGTATACGTATATACTTTACCGTATACGGTGTACGGTGCGTATACGGTGCCGTACGCGTACGGTGGAGCCAGGCATGCATGCCAGTGGCTTTCGTGATCATCACATGATGTCGAACGTGTGAATGCATCTCCGTGCCTTTAGTGCTAGTACACATAATATGTCGATACTGATTAGCAGAAATTCATCACTTCCTGATCACTTCCTCATGAGAATTTGCACACCGATCAAGCAGCGATGTTTTAGTTATCTGCTCAGAAAAAGCTGCTAGTCTGATGTAGTACTCCAGACTCAATTTCTTCGTGATTTTAAAATTTAATGAGCTTCAGTGAGCTCTGTCTGATCTGATTTGGCTAGTGTATTCGGTCATACTCCTTATGCCGTACCGGCGATTTGAATGCTCAACACGTGATAGTACTTGTCGCATGCCAGGCTGGAGTACTTATCTCACCCGGTGCAGGGGAGTCGACATTTTCTAGGAGATCGATCAGCTCTGAAAGGGAAAGATTGGAGAGGTTGTCCAGCGTTTCCTGAAGACCGCCCTGGAGTAGCGTCCGTTTGGTCCCCGCCAGCTGGCGGTCGGCCACTGCATCATTAAGAGTATCAATGATTGTCTGCATAAACATAAGTAACACATGGCAGCGCAGCCTGCCCCCTGACAGCGTATAATTTGTAGACCGTAGCTAATTAGCTTGGCACAGCACATACACGTGCATTGAAACATGTTGTAAGGGACTACTGATCAGTCATTACATCATACATAGTATTAGTCTGCATTACTTTTCATGCATCATTAATGATGCACCCTTATCAATGAGGAATACAATGTTTGTGTATACATGTACGTATACGTACACATGCAGCACGATATTGTCGTCGGGAATGCGTTTTCAAGACAATTTGGTACATTGTATGCATGAATGCTGCCATCGTATGCGAACGCGACGTCGACAGCAGATGCAGTTGACGATATTATCTAATTAACTGCATGACAATCATGTTGACCATCATGATGAATCGTCACAGTGCATTCATCGTATGACTGACAAGCTTGTCAGTCTCTTGAGAGGAACTTCCTAGGTATGGTCGGTCTGAGGTGATATCTCGATTCTAGCACATGGGCTACGTCATACAGGGCCTTTGAAATACTAGTATACTCCAGCTTGAAAGCATCCCTGCTCATGATCAATCGACGAGCAATACCAATCCTATCGCATGATCTAAAAAGCTCACACATGTGCACAGTTGTACCTTGCATAGAATCCTGGTTGCCGAGGGTGGCAGCGATATCGATGCCGGCCTCTTGACCGCCTGCAGCTCCACATGTGCACATGCATGTGATGTACAGATAAAATTTGCAAAATTGCAATAGATTTTAACAACCGACCACTTTGAGACTGTCGGGCTGCTTGCACATGCGATGCGTTCGAATTACTTGGTGGTTGGTACATGTACATAGCCAAGCTGAAATAATGTGCCGCTACATCGGGCCCTTGGCTGCAATGAATTAAGGACGGGGTGGAAGCAAAGGGGGGGGGAGGGGGGGGGGGGGGGGGGGGGGGGGGACCTCTAGAGTTCTGTACCTAGGTTTGTAACGTGAACAGATTTGCATATTGTTGGTTTCTTTCGCGATTGGGAACCGTCGAATCTAGGATAGCTCGTAGCTGACATACTTTAGACAGCTGTTTACTCTGAAAGCTATTTCAAATCAAAATGATTTCAGGCTTGCCAGTATACTTACTAGCATTGCATGATGCATCGATGTGAGATTTGGCGCCACGTCTCCGGAGCTCCATGGCATTGTCACGATTACTGTTACGTATACGTATGCAAGGCATATCAGACCAAAAGCTTCGATGCATCGATGTGCAGGCACTTGCATGCATGCAAGTCGTTGATCAACCTGGTTTATAGACCCTAACCCTAACCCTAGACCTAGCTAGGTCTACACCTGGTATCAGATCTCAGACCACTGGCAGTTACAACTATGCAACGTACAACGTTGTAAGTAACATGATGTGCGTTTGAGCTGCAGGCATGCCAGCTCAGTGACATGCATAAGCAGTAAGCGAACGACCTCTACAACCTTTCCAGTACTGGGAAGGCACTAGTACTACTAGTAGTGCCAATGTCCGCATAGGCCGATGTGCCACAGATGATCATGTCCTGGAGCTCGCAAGCTTGGCGATTGATTTGTATATACAGCTTTTGAATTTTGCAGCGAGTTCAGAGCTGAACGTGCCTTGTGACAACGACAACACTGTGACATGTACAACACTGGCAGTGCTGTTAATAAAATCAGCCTGAGACCATACTCTCAGCTGCAGCATGCTATATCACCGATGATGCACGCATGCATCATCATCTCAACATGCCATGCATGCAGTGCTGATTAGCATGATGCCTCATGCATATGTAAGCGTGTATGCGAGCTTGAGCTTCACACTTGCATTCACTAAATTAGCAATTGAATCAAAATAACCCATTATTGGCGACGCCTTACGAACGCACATCGCTACTAGCAATAGCTTCCCAATGCAATCATGCATGCCGACGTCGGCTGTGCGCTCCGCTACAGCACACATGTGTACACAGAATTCTCTGTACAGTTCTCAGTATTCAAGAAATAGGAGGCAGGCCAAGGATGTACCGTTGCCACTGGCAAAGACCGCCATACATGTTGCAGGGAATGCGAAGGCCAGCAATGACAGCCCTAGGCCTACTGCGCATCCGAAGCGAAGCTGTCTAGCGGCCATATTGCTCGTTCAGTGTTGCAGCAGCTACTAGTATACTATTGATATCACGCTGATTTAAAAATCTTGCTTGCAAACTGCCGAGATGTTGAACTTGCTCAATTCACAGCTCAGCTGCTAATTTACAGCTCGTGAAGTATACGATTATCAGTTGTGACATGCTAAGACTATAGCCAGAACGTTCTGGCTTTACGCTATTACGCTGTTGACAGCGTAATCGAGGTGCCCGTTACTAACCAAGGACTTTGCCTCAGCTTGCAATGTGAAGGCGACACGTGGAAAAATATTGCATTTCGTCGGAAATAGAGAGCAAGATATTTGTCATCGCAATCTGGGACGTCTTGAGTGTCCCATACTACAGCATATGCATATTGGACGAAACATCGCGCGCAACCTTCTTTCTTGCCTTCACAGCAATTTCGTCGCTGCTGTCATATATCAACACCATGCTGGCCGCCATGAAACTTGTCGTACTGCTGGTCTTCGGCGCATTTTCACTTTCAGGTGAACATTCAAGGCATGCGGGATCGCTTCACGTGTTTCACGCCCGAAGCTTCACATTTGCAACAAGAGCGACTGCTGTAGAAATCTAGATTCTGAAGCGTGAAAGAGCAGCTACGCACTTGTATGCGCAGTCTGATCCACTTCCTTTTCTAACATGTAGCCTCTCACTTTAAAGCTCTCGACCTTAGCCAACCAAGATAGAGCTCATCATTCTACCGTGCACTGCTGCCCAAGCGCGGCTGCGTTGATGCAAATTGTTTCTAGGGCTCACGCGATGATCACCTGCTCACTGGCTCCGAATTTTGCTCAAGAGCTGCGGCAAACGGTGTCATGCGTGCTTGACTCGATCGAAGCATTGCAAATGGTCGTGCAGCTGGAGCACATCTGAGCTCAAGCTCAACTCGTCGCCTGCGGACGTCGGCGTATGCTGTCGCTGGAGGACACGTTGCAAGTGGTAAAATGCACCGTTGTGCACGTAACTCAGAGTTAATGAGCACAAGTGCAATTAATTGCGATTGCCTAGTGAGATCATGCAGTGCCCATTCAGACTGACCGATTGATCAATCGATCAATCGATATGTACTAGATTGATCAGTACCTGTATTACATATGCATGCATATTCACGGTATCGCTAGATACTAACAAGTAGCTTGATTAGTTTGTGCAAACATGTCTGCCGCTCAGAATGTCCAACGAAGGAATTATGTCTAAAATATGTCTAAAACTCAACATGTTAGTGCCCGAGCGCTCATTGTCCACATGCTATACAATGAAGTGGTCATTATGACACAAATTTATGTTGATATTTCGTACATTTGCAAGGACCACTAAGAGAGGCGTGTGTGGGCATGTGCAGTTCCGGTTCACGTATATGAGAAGCCAGCGGTCAAGGTGGTGAAGAAGGTGGAGGCTGCCCCACCCCCCGTCAAGAAGGTGGTCAAGGTGCCAGCACCCCCTGTCAAGAAGGTAGTGAAGGTGCCAGCACCCCCCGTCAAGAAGACTGTCAAGGTGCCAGCACCCCCCGTCAAGAAGACTGTCAAGGTAGCAGGTGCTCCCATCAAAAAGACTGTATACCAGACAGTCGGCGCCCACCCGCATCCAGTACAAGTCAAGAAGGCAGTCAAGGTGCCAGCACCCCCTGTCAAGAAGACTGTCGAAGTGCCAGCCCCCCCAGTCAAGAAGACTGTCAAGGTGCCAGCTCCCCCAGTCAAGAAGACTGTCAAGGTACCAGCGCCCCCGATCAAAAAGACTGTCAAGGTCGCAGCCCCTCCCATCAAGAAAGAAGCCAAGGTACCCGCACAGCCTTTCAAGAAAGAGGAGGTCCACGACGTTCCAGACACAGGTGAACGTGCTCACTCGTGATGATCGACTTTTTCCGCTGAGCAATTGGAACTGCGCGCATGCTGCTATCCAGGACACCTCTTCATAAGGTTCGAATGTATACAGAACTTTGAGAGTGGTCAAGGAAGTGCATGTGAGCACGTCCTTTGCATGTCCGGACATTCCTTTGCAGGCTTTTCTCTTTCAATCTTACGTCTTCAACTGTCAAGGCTGCGATGCTGATCTGCTGGAAATATACTTGTGTCTTCAAGTCACTAGCGAGGCGCACATTCTGCTATACCAATCCCTCTCAATAGCCGTAAGCAGCTGTTTCTGGCCAGTTTAGAGATGTCTCCAGCACGAGAGCTGAAACTAAATACGTTGCCATTAAGCATTGGCTCGTCGATATATGTTCAGTCAATCAGAGTCGACTAGTCAATTGACTGAGCCTTGAAGCTCGAAAAAGTATCTTGTCCATCTGCAAATTTGGCGGTCATCATGATGGTGACCTGATGAAGAGTCTGGTTCCAGATTGATTAACACCCTGGTGTCATTCGATATGTGTTGCAGGCGCCCCAGTCCCTATCCCCGTCGTCCCCGTTCCGGTACCTGCCCTTGCTCACATGTATCATGCTGATGGATGAGAAATGCTTGTGTATGCATAGTCAATGCTTTGAAGTTCTGGTATACAAAACGTTTCCTGGGTAACTCTTACTCTCTGTACGGTGGGAGATGGCTTAGATGAGTTATATTATGATTGCGATCAGCCATCATCTGTGTCAGCATCGAAGTTGCTGTGATTTTGCTGGTTGATTGCCTGAAAGTCAATGTGAGAGCTCTTGCTTTTTCCTTTGCTGCCAGCAAACGGTCTGCTAGCACCTGATCAGCACCTGCTCATGGTCCAAAGTTTTGTAGCGCTGTCGACCAAAAGGATAATGTTGCAGGTTGATCTGCATTTTTTATAGAGTAAGTTGCACAAGTTACTGAGTGCAATGGATTGGCTTCCTGCAACAAATCGCTTTCGTATTCGTGCATATGTATATATGCATCCATGACGAGCTTGAAGTTGAATTGAATTCATGAATGGGAGAGTTAAGTATACCCATCAAGTTGTTGCACATGCGCGATTGTGCATGTGTGTGCGTGTGCGTGTGGGTGTGTATGTGGGTGTGTGGGTGTGTGGGTGGGTGTGTGTGTGTGTGTGTGTGTGTGTGTGTGTGTGTGTGTGTGTGTGTGTGTGTGTGTG
>JAULKR010082208.1:0-35423 GCA_032356305.1 Prasiola linearis | reverse complement strand
CGTCGGGCTGTCGGTCGTGGGCAGCTATCGGGGTGGTGGGGGTGGTGGGGGCGTCGGTCGTGGGCGGCTATCGGTCTGGCGGGCTGTCGAATGGAGGGGCTGTCGGAGGGGAGGGTCGGATCGGCTATCGGTCTGTCGGGCTGTCGGAAGGGAGGGTCGGATCGGCTATCGGTCTGTCGGGCTGTCGAAGGGAGGGGCTGTCGGAAGGAGAGGGTCGAATCGGCTATCGGTCTGTCGGGTTGTCGAAGGGAGGGGCTGTCGGAGGGGGAGGTTGTCTTAGGGTAATAATGTTGCGCAAAACGGTCCAAAAACGTCTTACACGCAAACGCACATTTCCCCCGATCTCTTAGAGCCATAAAAATAAGGTGTTTACGGTCACGAGCGAAATGCCTAAATAGGTCCGATCCGGTACTTACACACGCTTACACACGACTTACACGCACTTTTATCCTTTAATTTTAATGCTTTAGGGTAGTTTAGTGTAAGTGTGTAAGTATTTCTTAATACTACTATATAGATATATACTATATATATACCTCATCACTCCGTGGGCCATCCTTTCGTCATGTGTCCGAAATATGCCCCTGCCCTTCGGACATTGAAGACTCACACCTCTCCCGCGTAGACGGCCAAGTCGATTTTGCTTACACACTTATCACCAAATGCCGTAAGCCCCTGAAACGACACAACAAAAACGGGTGTAAGTTGTGTGTAAGTGTGTGTAAGTGTTACATTTCAATGACTTAGCTATATGTTGGATTTCCCGACCCCTGAAACCCCGTGTAAGTTCATCAACTTACACAAATCCCGTATTATCGTTCATTATCAATGGTTTAACCCCGTGTAAGTTGCGTGTAAGTTGTAACTTACATCAAATTTTTGCCTGCTTGTGATGATTTTTGACATTGATGGGCAGTTCCGTCACTGATACCGGTTGGGGCGTGCATCAACCGAAAGACGAAAAACCATGCCCTCCCCTCCCGCGAAAACCGAAATCCCCCTGCCCCAAAGTCAGCGCTACGGCGCGCGGCTGATCACGAAAACCGTCGCCAACCAGATCCTGCGCGGCGAGATCGCCTTCGTTCCGGTCCTCAATGCGCTCGTGAAAGGCTGGTCCTCAAGCAAGACCCACTACCGACGCCGGGTGCTGCGGGCCGATTTCGTCACCCGCAACCAAGGCGAGGACTGGGCGCCGCTGGGCATTTTCGGCCACCAGCTCGTCACCCTGTCGGGAATGACCCCCTCCCAGAAAATACCGGACGCCGCCCCGATGCAGGATGCGGTGCGGATGAGCCGCCACATGCAACAGTACGTCGATCCTTACGTCGGGGCGAAACCGCCCCTTGTCTGCGAATCCCCGATGCGGGACGGGACCCGTATCGACGCCGCCGAACTCATTACCCATATCGAAGCCCCCGCCTACTTCTGCGAGCTGTTGTTGCAGAAATACATACGCTTCATGACCATGGTCAAACGCGACGGAAATCCGCCCCGTGAACAGCTCAGGGGCTGGAACGCCCTCGGGCGCCTTCTGGTCGCGGAAGCAAGTTTACGTCAAGTCAACCCCGAAAGGGATCCCGTGCGAAAATTGGGTCTAGCCAATACCCCGAAAGTTGAGTAGCCGTCCCCCATCGGAAATTTTACATCGCGCTAAAATTGTCGCCAACCCGCCTTCTTGCGCGCGTTTGTTTTAGAGGTCTGCCTTGATGATTTCTCCCTTCTCCGTCTGGCGCCACCGCAAGGGCGGCACCTATACCGTCCTCGGAACGCACCCGTCCGGCGACGTCGTCTACATCTGCCACAAGACCCTGATCATCTGGTATCGCCCCGAGGCGGAGTTCGGGGACGGGCGCTTTACCCCCCTCCCTCCGGGCAAGCATGGCGAGCGACCGCTCTGCGTCACGGAAATCGGTGACCGGGCATGAGCGCCGCGACAGAGCTGAACGGGGCCGAGGAATTGCTGCGCGCGCAGCAACTGGCCGATTACGACGAGCGTGGCTGGATCATGGAAGCCCGCAGCGACGGGGGCATCGACATCATCCCGCCCGTCATCTTGCGGGCCAATTTCCACATCGGCGATCAACCCGTCAAGTCGGCGCGGACACTGGACGAAGCCCTCGCCTACATCAATGGCGTCGAACACGCGGTCTGGTGGCACGAACTGGCCTTGCGCGACTCTGGCCGCAGCAAGGTCAGGCCGCAGCACATCCGGTTTTTCGCCAGCAAGGGCACGTAGCAAAATGTCCATGCCCTTCGACCCGTTGAACTTCCTGAACGAATGCGGCTACGCCGATTTCGGCGTGACGACCGACAACATCAAAGCCCTCGACGACGGCACCTATGTCTTGGCCAAGCCGCTGATGTTCCACTGGACGCTGATCCGGGGGGATCAGACCGACACTTACGGCTATTTCGACAGGTGGTGCTACGCCGATGAAAGGCTGGCCATGGGCGCGCTCCGGGCCTTTCCGCTCGACCCGCCGGACGGATACGAACCGGCCGGCTGGCACAAGCATCCGGCGACGGGCCGCACCCGACCCGCTGGCGATCCGGACCGGGAATTCCGTTAGGCGGATGCGGCGCCGACCCAAATATCCTCCCAAGGGCAGGGCCGGATGGCTGGCCCGCGTGCGCAGTGCCCGTCCGCTCGACGACGCCACCCGCGAGACCACGGGGTGCTGGATGTATCGCAGACACGCCATGATCCGCGTGGCAGTCCGGGACGCGGGCGGGGTCGAAAGACACGTCTGGCACGTCGTCCCGCCGGACGAATCCGATGTGGACACCGTCTTCGAGAGTCGCTTCGGGGCAATGCTGTGGGTCGATACGATCCTGTCGCGACGTCCCAGATGGCATCCCGACGATATCGCCGAGGCTTTCGGGGTCGCGGTGTAACATTGCGCCCTGTAATTTTCGTATTGCCTTTATTTATTGCATTCCGTTTTCCAACCTACCCGATACTCGAAAGACTCAAATAATGCTCCCCCCCATCGACCTGCGGTTCCGCAAAGCCATGTTCACCACCGGCGAGGCCCTTCTCTTCGGTGCTTTGATCATTGTCCTGCTGGGCAATACACTTCTGTCAGCGAGCATGAACGGCATCGCCACGGCCCTGATCTACATCTCGGCGCGCAGGCTTTTAGCCGATGTGGAAGAACGCGAAATATTCTATGCCAAAATGCGCAATCGCAATGCGCTGATCGGGGATTATTCGAAACCCGTCAATCTGTTCCTTCACGCCCCCGATTTCCACATGACCCACAATGCGCGGATCACGGGCGATCAGGCGGAGCGTATTCTGACGATCCTTGGCGAGGACGGCTCGATAAGTCTAGAGTGACGGATCATCTTCGCACGCGATCACCGCAATGCAGAATATGAAAGGACCATAATGGAAAAAGAACGCACCCGCTTGCCGCGTGTATTTCACGCACCAGTCGCGAGGGTCCCGTACAAACGAAAATCCCCAACAGACTTCACGGGCGGGCGGGGTGACGGGGTTGTTCTGCATGATGGATTCCTCGGATGTCCCATGGGTATACACCGACCCGTTCACGCGGTCAATTATAATCTGACAGAAAATGTTATGCTTCATCATGCAACTTTCGACCTGACGACGCGGGCCACCCGCCCGCACGGGGATCGGGTTGAACTTTCGGGCAGCGCAGCCGACGATGTCATCATCGTCAGTGGCAGTTAGGAGATAGAAATGGCATCCCTCATTACCAATCTCAGGCAACGGCTCGACGCGCTGTTTCTCATGGAAAAATTCTATATCGTGATGATCGCCATGACATCCCTCGGGACAGTCTCGGCCATTGCGCTCAACTTGCCTGCATGGATCGCGGCCATGGCGGGGTTCAGTGTGGGGACATTCATTTCCTTGCGGCTGTGCTTCCAGTTGACGCTTATCGTCAGGACCCTGCAGGCAGAATTGAGGGCGCGCCGATGAAACCGATTTTTCTCGACCTGAATGTGCAACGCGCCATGCTGATCACCGGCCAGACATTCCTGATTGCCGCATTCGTCATGTACGTGTTCGACAACATCCTGCTGACGCAGGTTCTGCTCGTCTTGGGCGCGATGTTCCTGCTTGTCATGGCGCGGCAGACCCTGCGCGCCGCCGAACTCATGAAGACTCTCCTGTCCAGCTTGTGGCAGGAAAACGAACCGATCAAAGAGACAAGTCATCCCGTCCACATGCTGATACACGCACCGGAATTCACGATAACCCGCAACAGCATGATCACCCCTGATCAGGCGGAACGGGTTCTGGAAATAATCGATGAAGGACGCCCCGTCATCAGGGACTGAAAGCGTATCCGGTCTGCGGGAATAGCGACATTTTTGCTTTGTGCGATTTATGTATTGACTCGTCTGTACCAAATGATAAACCTCCGATACCGGAACCAAAGGAGGAAACACCATGCGACACACACTTGAAACCGTCACCGACACTGTCGAGAAATTGCGGGCACAGGACCCGGTCTTCAAGGTCGATGTGGATGAACTCAAGGACGCCCTGTCCCGCGCCTTCGATGCGGACGAGGACACCCTGCGCGCCAAGTACATCCATGCCGGCCGGTACAAGGCTCTGAACGGCGACGAACACCTCGTCTACGAGGCAATGCCCTTGGAGATGCGACACTTCTACAGCAAGAAGTTCTCGAAGATCCTGCGGGATGCACCGCTGAGCGAATTCACCGATGCCGTCCGCAGCCTGCGCAATCGCTGGCGTCCGCTCTACATGGCCCAGTTGGAATTGATCGCGCGCCAGACAAAGGGTCGCAAACCCCGCCCGCCGATGGAAGACGTGCTGTTGCGCGACCAGCTCCGCGCCGAATGTGCGTGCTGCTTTCGCGACATCGCCGTGGACAATGCCGGAATCATTCACGACCACGGGTTCGACATCGCCCACGGGTTTCGCAACGGGACCTGCCGGGGGGCGAATGCGCCGCATTTCGGCACCAAGGAAGGACACGATTTCGCGCATGTTTTCAAGGACGATCTGCTGCAATGGGCCACGGAACAGGAGACACTGGCAGCGGCCTATCGCGACGGCACCAAGGTCCCGGTGCTCAAGGATCGCGATGGCCGGAAGATCGACGCCCCCCCGCCCCGTCTGGTGGAACACGCGGCCCGCGATTGCGACTATCGCGCACGTCAGATGCGCGTAAATGCGAATTTCATAGACGACCGCCTCAAGACATGGGGTGTCAGGGATCCCGCGATCCACAAGGTTCGCGCCACCTGATTTTTCATGGTGTAATTATATTATTGATTCTCCTGTTTCATTCGGATACAAAAGAATCACCGAAACGAAACAGGAGGTTGATATTATGTTTGTCGAAATAGCGAGTCCAGAAAGCGAACGTAAATTCCGGAAGTTCACGGACTTCCTGCAGGCACGAAGCGTCTTCTTGGTACGCGATGACGTGTTTCATTTTCAGGATTATCGGGGATCCATCGGATCTTCGATCCTCAAAATGGTCGGGGATGAGCTGCATCTTCTCGACGTCTATGTATTGCCACAACGGCGTTCCATCGGACTGTCCAAGACCATCCTGCGCGACATCACGGACGGATGTGACAATGCGGATCTGGTTTTGGTGACGCTGGTGCGGGAGCCGAACAACGACAATTTGAGTACGGAGGGTATCGTGCGGTTACTCGCACGGGCGGGCTTCGAACCCATGGTGCATAGCGACCGCGCATTGCGGCGCGTTCCGCTGCCGCGAAACAGGATCGTAAGGTCGGCTGAGGTCTTTTCATCCAGCAGAGGTTTCAGCTAAAAGCGTTGAACGGCTTGTTGATGGAGCAACCTATGGATGAAAAACCCGAACTGACCGGAGCGGAGATATACGAGGCCATGCTCCGCAGGATCTCAACGCTCATCTATGCTGCAGACGCGGACCCGACGAGTGATGAGGGCTTGCAGGAACTGGAAGCATTGGCAGAAGCTTGTGAAATTTACGAGGCCAGAATGCACCCGAATACGGACCCGTTCTGAACCTCTCCTTGGAGGAGACCTGAAAAATGAAGCTGGCAGTTCACGACATCGACTGGAAGAGCTGCCGGAAAACCGTCCGGAATCGGCCTTTTGAGTTGGGGCTGATCAGACGGGCCGAGTTGGCGACACAAAGACTCGATCCGTTCGTGCTGACCACATCTTTCATGGAACGCGCACTTCCTGTCTTCGGCAAGGCCGTCAGAGCCACGCTGGACGGACGCTACACCGACGCCCTGTTCCATGAGATATTTCCCATGCTTCCGGAAAATGTGGACGCCCGCATCGTGCAATTGGAGCACAGCTCGGCGCACGGGGAAGCCCAGCATTCGGTTCTTCATGTGATGCGGGACAGGTTCACGATCTTCGCCCTTCCCACGGGCGGGTTCATGCAGATGGATGTGAAGAATTCAGATTATTTCATACCGGACGCATTCTCGAAAGGTGAACCGGCTGAGGCCACCGCCCGGTACGGTTCCAACATCCACTGGGCCATCGCGATGTTCACGTTCTTCGAGGACCTTCCCGAAATCATCGTCACCACCCCCAAGCCGAAACGCCGCGTCGTCCACAAGGGCCGCAGCGTCCGACAGAATTCCTACCGTATCGTCAGCATACATCCCGGTGCCGAACGGACCGTGACCGAGCGGGCCGCACAGGCCGTCACCGGCCACAAGAACAGGGCCAAAACCGCGCAGCACCCCGTAAAAGGCCACTGGATGCACCTGAGGACCGACCCTGACTGCCCCCACGCATGGGTGCCGCTGCCCGATATCGACAAGCGTCGGGAGACGTGTCTGCACTGCACGGGCCGCAGAACCCTGCGCGCCGCCTTCCTGCGCGGTGACCCGAATGTTGCGAGGCGGAAGAAAATCATCGTCGTCCAGTAGAAATTTGCTTGAAGTCGAATTTACCCTCCGGTACATCTTCTTACATCGGAATCGGAGGATAAAATGAACACACTATCGGAACCTGTCCTTACTTCGCTCATTGATAACGACGACCTGAAATGGATGTTCGTTCGACTGGTCAAGCGCCTGACGGCGCAAGGCCGCATATCAGAGGCCGTCGATCTGCTGTGTGACGACGACATCCGCGCATGGGAAGTCCTGCTCGGCGTGATGCTGCGTGAGGACGCCGCATGATGTCGTGGCTCACGGCGCGCGCCAGACACGTCCTCTTTGCATTCACTGAAACAGTCCTCTTCTGCCTCGGCATCAAGATGTTCTGGGCATTGATCCTGCAGGTTGCACCGCTGGTGGTCCAGCCCCTGCCCTCCGCCTCCGCCTATCTGGCGTGTCTCGGGTTCATCGTTCTGCTGGCAATGCTCTGCCTGACGTTCATCGTCTTCATCGTCTTGGCGTTGTGCTGCGCGATCCAGACCGTCGTCTTCCTCTACGAGGCAACGATTGGACAGAACCATGGGTGACATGCCGGAATTCATCACGGGGCGCGACATCCTCGCCCTCGGAATACCTCCGGGCAAGCATATCGGAGCGATGCTCAAGAAGGTTCGGCACGCCGAAGCCTACACCATGGACCGGCAGCGGATCGTGAACATGATCCGCGACGACTGGGCCAAGATCGAGGCCGGGGAAGCGGCGCGGATCGCCGCCCGACTGCCGCTGAAACCGGTCGGCGCCACGCCGTGGGAGATGTATCTCGATCCATTTCACGCCGACGACGATGCCGGTCTCAACCTGATCAAGGTCACGTCCCACATGACGGAACTGCTGCGCACGCCTGTCGCCGCGCGGGGTGTCATCATGCCGGACGCCATGCCGGCTGGAACGATCTGTGTGGGGGCCGTGGTCGCGTCACCGCATATCCATCCCGGCTGGCACAGC
Source organism: Prasiola linearis (assembly GCA_032356305.1). NCBI lineage: Eukaryota > Viridiplantae > Chlorophyta > Trebouxiophyceae > Prasiolales > Prasiolaceae > Prasiola > Prasiola linearis. Next base: position 27,569 of record JAULKR010082208.1, on the reverse strand, counting down.
GCCGACATCTGCTGCTCGATGTATGCCAGCATGTTCGCCCCCGAGACCGATCTGAAAGACCTCATGGACCACTTCATGGAGCTGACCCAGTTTGGTAATCAAAAGGGATCGCAGAGCTATCCGCTGGATCTCGATATCGCGGTTCGCATCCAGAAAAACCGGTTCACCTGCGGAGCCGCTGACGCCGCGTTCACGCAGCTCGGCACCCAAGGCGACGGCAATCATTTCGCCTATTTCGGTCATCTGGACTCAACCGGACAGGCCACCTTGGTCACCCATCACGGAAGCCGGGGGCTGGGCGCGCATGTCTACAAGGAAGGCATGAAGGTGGCCGAGACGTTCCGCGCCGAGCTGTCCCCCGAAACCCCGGCAGGACATGCTTGGATTCCGCACAACACCGATGAGGGATGGGAATACTGGGAAGCGCTGCAGATCGTGCGCGACTGGACCAAGGAGAACCACCGGGTTCTTCACGACGCTCTCGGCTTGCCGACAGAGAACGGCTTCTGGAACGAGCACAACTTCGTTTTCCGCAAGGAAGACGGGCTGTTCTACCACGCGAAAGGGGCCACTCCGTCCGGCTTCAAATGGGCCGAGGATGCGACGGCGCAATCCCTGATCCCCATGAACATGGCCGAGCCGATCCTGATCGTCGAGCGCCACCCCGAAGCACCCGACGGCGCAATGGGTTTCGCGCCTCACGGCGCTGGCCGCAACTACAGCCGGTCGGAGCACATCCGCCGCGACATCGCCGATCTGGACGCGGAAACCGCAGGTCTGGACATTCGGTTCTACTGTGGACGTCCCGACCCCGCCGAGCTGCCGAGCGCCTACAAGGACGCCGCGACCGTCGTCGGCGAAATCGACCGCTACAAACTCGCCCACGTCGTTGATCGTGTGATGCCCTATGGCACGATCATGGCCGGCGACTGGGAATACGACATGCCTTGGAAGGTCAAGGCCCGTGCAAAACAACAGGAGCGTCAGCAATGACCGACACAGCAAGACCCCCGAAGACCTTTCACCATGACAAACGCATCCCGCGTGAGAATGAAGCGGTCGGACATGGCTTCATCGTCGCCAAGCGGGGCCGTGGATCGGGTCGCTACCGCCTGCCCGAGTGGCCGTTCGAGCACGCCGACGCGGCATCGGCCAAGCAGGAGGCCGAGCGCCTTGCCCACCGCACGCCGGGGGCACGCTTCGTCGTGCTGCAGGAAGTCGCGGATTCGCTGGTTCAGGTCGAACCCGCACGGGAAGGAGAAGGCGATGCCTGATCGTGAAATCATCGGTTCCGGAACGCTTGGATGGAACAAGGCCGAACGCGTGTCGGATCGGTACGGGACGGTATTCCTGCAGAACAAAGGAAGCGAACCGGAAAGCGGATGCTTCAATACGGTGCGGGACAACGGGGATTTTTCGCTCATTGACGGGCGCAAGGTGACGATCATGGCCGAGGTTCTTCGTACCCGCCCCTCGACGCATGTGGGGGATCTGTTCCACGGTATCCGTCCCGAAACACCCCATAAGGGAGAAAGATTCGAACTGGGTACGGGTCGGTTGTTCTTCGAGGACGACCCGCTCTTCGGGCTGATGTTCGGGGTCCGTCCCGAAGAGGAAAGCGACAATTGGTGGATGGACCCGAACATTCTCTACCGGTGCCACAATCAGGATGTCATCGTCTGGGCCGAGGTTGCCTGAGCTTACAATGCGACCACATCCAGATACGCGAACAATTCTCGGACCGTGTGGCACATATCTCGAACACACATAACTGAAAGGAAGATCATGGCCTTCATCGACAGGTTCAAACGGAAGAAAGACACACCCGAGCCGACACCGGTGCCGAATCCCAAACCCATGGCCGCGCCCAAGGATCGCCCGACCGGGGACATCCTGATGGGGTCCGTCGTCCGCGACAAGCTGAGCGGGATCCAAGGGACCGTGTCGGCATTCGTTTACGACATCAGCGGATCATTGACGGTCGGCGTGACACCGACCGCCACACGCGGCAAGGTAGATACCTACGATTACGACATCGAGCGTCTGGAACTGGTGGCGGACGCCGAGCGGATCGACCCCGGCCCCCATGCAAAAGCTGCAGCGGCGCTGCGCCAGTCCATCCAGCTTGGAGCCGTCTACAAGCATCCGATCACGGGCCAGAAGGGTGTCTGCACCACCAAGATATACTTCTTCGGCGGCTGTACGGCTATTCACTGCACGCTGGCCGATGGAGCGACAACGGAGAGTGGCAAGACCGGTTTCTCGGTGTCCGCTGAGCTGGCGGAACTCGTCGATGCGGCGCCTGCCGCAAAAGCCGCTGAAAGGGCGACACCGACCGGTGGTCCGACCAGCAGCGACCGGTTCATGGATCGTTTCTGACACGCGTTGCGAAACATCAAACACATATCGTAACAAAAAGCCCCGTAAGGGGCTTTTTTTTGTTGACTTGTGTGATTCATTGTAATTATTTATACACATATCGTCACAAACTGGACAATCCCATGAAAACCGAGATCGCCAAATACTGTGCTTTGTTCAAGATGGATAAGGGAGGCGTTCTGGACGGGTGGCGCCTGACGGATTACGGAGATTGCAACGACTTCGCCCTCGGCATCGCCAGCATCTGTGCCGATCATTCCACACGCACCCTGATCAAGAACATGCTGCTGCGCAGGACGCGGTTCTATCTTGTCCACTCGCCGTCGAATGGCTTGATCCCCCGCCATACAATTCTCTGGCAAAAGGGAATGGGGTACATCGACAGCACCCGGCGCGACTGGCGCGACGACCCCTCCCCCCATCGGAAAATCATCCAGATCCCTGCCTTGTGGTGCCTCCTGCGGATACTCCAAGGCACTCTGCCAAAGATACTGGGCCTGATCGTGATCGTGGCCGTCGTGGGATGGGGGTGCAACGAACTGATGAAATACATCCTTTGGAGGTAAGCCGATGGTGATGAAGAATTGTGTGATCTGCGGGACCGAGTTCGACGCGATTCGTAGAGCAATATCGTGTTCCGACGTGTGCAAAAAAGCGCGCAAGAACGAGCAACAAAGAAACTGGAAGGCCAACAGGACCGACGAACAGATCGCGAAACACAACCAGCGCACCAGAGACTGGATGGCCAACAGGACCGACGAACAGATCGCGCAAAAGCGCCAGCGCGACAGAGACCGCCGCGCCAACAGGACCGACGAACAGATAGCGCGAGATCAACAGCGCATAAGAGACTGGCAGGCCAACATGACCGACGAACAGAGAGAACAAAGAAACTTCGCTGAGCTAATTCGTTATCACACCGACAGACGGGACGCCGCGAATTTCGGCCTTCAAAATGCCATCCAAGACATCATCAACCTAGGAGCTACCCAATGACCACTGAGACACAGACGAAACTCGACAAGGACGCGTCGATGCGACAGAAGAAACTCGACAAGTACATGGCGATGACCTTGCAGGAACTCGACGCGACACTTGTGGAACTGATCAAGACCATTGATGAAAGTTTCGGAGAAGCCTGTTTCACTCTCGTCGCAAAACTGAAAAAGGGAGTCGATATCGACATCTATTCGAAGGGGCTTCCGGCGTTCCGTCATTGCGAAGACGTGGTGAGCGGTCGTTTGTCGTCCAAGGCGGCACAGGAATTGTCTGCTACAGGTCCGCGTAATGACAAGATTATCCAGTGCTTTTCGACGATTTCGCCGGACCGACAGGATGCCATCATCGGAGGCGAGACACTTGCGTATCTTTCGTACGATGCAGACAACAAGGAGGTTGTCAGTCACATCAACTTGATGGGAAAAAACGTGTCGTACTGGCAGAAGGTGTTCAGCAAGAAAGGCATCCGGACCATCGACGCACAGCGCATCCATCTCGCTGAAAACCCGCCTCACGTCGAGAAACCTCGCCACAAATTTGGCCTCGACGATAACAAGAGGCCGACCATGATCGCGGACGAAGCCAACAAGTGCTTCAAGTTCGGCGATCACTACGTTCCCTTCGAGGACGTCCAAAAGATGGTTGCCGGGATGAGTGTCGCCCAGAAGATGGAATGGGTGTCGAAGCTCGCCGCTGCATGATAGAGCGACGGGGTCATCACGACCCCGTCAACTATTATTTTACTTGACGCAAATGTTTGGTGTGATATTTTGCTCCTACCGAAACGAAAAGGAGCTGAACAATGCTGAACTACACTGTCATCGGTCGCGGACGCTTCCCCATGACCATGCTGCAACGCGAACAGGCGTTCCCGAACACTGCCGGGGACGCCATCAAGGTCGCGCGCTGCTTTGAGGATCAGGACAACGAGGTCACCATCACCTTGGGAACCAATTGCAAGGCTTGGGAACTGTCACCCGAAAGCTGGCGGTCCTTTGGCTGGGATGTGGTCACCGAGAACGTGCTGGCCTATGATCCTCAATGGGTCGCAGAGAAAAGGGCGCGCGCGTGATGGACTGGGATAAAGCGTTCGAAGAACAGGCCGCGAAAACTGGCGAGGTCAACGATGCCGCAGAGCCGGGAGCGGCACAGAAATCCACCGAGGAATTTCAGCGCGGGTTGGAGTTGGGCTGGTGGGATGAGGACGGAAACAGTCTTTTACCTGACGACGACGAAGAAGAATGACGTATCGAGGTGATCACCAGATCACCTCGAACGCACCGCTGTCGAGCGCGTATTTTTTTATCGCGCGGTCAGAAGACAACAGCGGTGTACGATCCCGCCCCGCCCGTGCGACGATAATTCGGTCGAATGGGTCGCGATGGTCCCACTGACTTGTTCCGGCGTAGTACATATCCAGATGGTCTACCGCCTGATACCGTATCGCGGCATCATCCAGCAGATCGAATATGGCCGGAACGACTTCCGCCAGTTCGGGCCACTTTCCGATACGGACCTTTGTCGTAATCTCGAACACGGTTATTGCCGATATGAATACATCGTCTGATTCCCACAGGGCTTTCGACGCCGCATCTGTCAGACCGTGACCAACCAGCACAAACGCCAGCGCGTTGGTATCGAGCATCAACGAACTCAATTGAGACCCCAATCTGCATATTCTGCATCGGACATTGGCTCATCGAAGTCCGGCAATGCGTCGATCACATGCTTCGCGACACCCAATTTGACACCTCGCGGCTTCACGGCTGATAAGCGCACGACAGGAACACCATCGCGCGCGATGACAACGTCTTCACCGCGCTCGACCTGTTCGATCAACCGCGACAGATGCGTCTTTGCCGCGCCTATGTTATAGATGTTATTTCTTGCTTCGGTCTTCACGATACCCTCCTTCAAACTGGTTGACCAAGATATAGACCAAGTATATTCGCTGCACAACGGAAGGCAATATTGACAATAGAGGTCTCCATGGGAAACCACACAGTAGAATGCACCACCTGCGGCCATGATCTGCGCGGACTGTCCGGTGGACATGCTCCCCACTGCCCCGGTGAAGGCGCATCGCCGACGGCGATTGAACAGTTTCAATCTCGGGGACGGCGTCCGGACGGTTTTTATTACGTCTATATCGCCGACGCAAAACGGCGCTGGCACATCGCCTACTGGAACGAATATTACTGGGAGATGTGCCGCAATCCACACCGGTTGCAGGACAGCGATTTCACACGGATAGGGGGTCCTGTCTGGATGCCGGACGAGTAGAATGACCCGTCCGAACTTGACTCTTAACGAAACTGTTGTTACGAACTTACACAGCGAAGGATAGACCTTCGTGTCAACATAGATGAAAGGAGCTTTCATCATGGGGTACAACACCCTCGCTTTCGTGGGACGGTTTCAGCCGTTCCATAACGGTCACAAGGCCGTAGTCGATCAGGCACTGGACATGGCAGAGAAAGTCGCCATTGTCATCGGTTCGCATGATCAGCCGCGCAATGCGCGCAACCCGTTCACCACCGCAGAACGCATCGAGATGATTGCCAAAGTCTATCCGCACGACGTCGCGGAAGGACGGATAAATTTCGTGCCGCAGGTGGATCATACCTACAATCTCGACCGCTGGATCGCCGGCGTCACGACCGGCGTCAACGCCGTCGCGATGAAAGGCCCGTGGCGGGACAAGACCCCGTCCGTCGGATTGATCGGACACTCGAAGGATCACACGAGCTTCTATCTGAAATCGTTCCCGATGTGGGGATCGGTCGAGGTTGAAAACGTGGGCGACATCGACGCGACCCGCATTCGCGAAATGCTGTTCTATGAAGAAGACATGCCAACCGGCGGAGCTTTGGACCGGGTGCTGCCGTCGCGTCTTGTGGATTGGATCCTGAACTGGGGCGTGCACGAAGACGCATACACCGACCTCTGCCGGGAAGCCGAGTTTGTCCGGACCTACAAGGACCAGTTCGCGTCAATGCCCTATCCGCCCACCTTCCACACCGTCGATGCGGTCGTGGTTCAGTCGGCGCATGTCCTTCTGGTCAAGCGTGGCGCGCAACCCGGCAAGGGTCTCTGGGCACTCCCCGGAGGGTTCCTGAACCAAGGCGAGACCTTGATCGACGGCTCTCTGCGTGAGCTTCGCGAAGAGACCAAGCTCAAGGTGCCCACGCCGGTTATCCGTGGTTCTCTCGTGGACAGCAGGACGTTCGACGATCCACACCGCAGCCTGCGGGGCCGGACACTGACCACGGCGTTCCACTACCGCCTGAATGACCAGACGGAGCTGCCCAAGGTGAAGGGAAGTGACGACGCTGAGAAAGCCAAGTGGGTGCCCCTTGCCAACCTGCGCAGGTCCCAGATGTTCGAGGATCACTTCGACATCATTGAAGCTTTCGGGTTGCTCTGATGGGCACGTCCCCGAAATAGATTCGGAAATCAACGGCGCGGGATAGACCCGCGCACAACACAGAGAGAAGGAGTTTTTCTCATGCCAAACTCAAACGACGCAGCACGTCTGTCTCCAATCCTGCGGACCGACAGCTACAAGACCTCCCACTTCGCACAATACCCGCAGGGCGCGACCCGCGTGTCGTCCTATATCGAATCTCGGGGTGGCGACTACGATGAGACTGTGTTCTTCGGATTGCAGGCATTCATCAAGCAGTACCTGATGACGCCGATCACTGCAGAAGACGTCACCCTTGCCGCAGATGTCTTTGCCGAGCACGGCGTCCCCTTCAACCGCGATGACTGGATGCTGATCGTCACGGATTGCAACGGCTACCTGCCCATCGAGATCAGCGCCGTGGCCGAGGGCACCGTGATGGCACCGGGCAACGTACAGGTTCAGGTCGTGAACACCGATCCCCGGTTCCCTTGGCTGACGTCCTACGTCGAGACGGCATTGCTGCGGGCGATCTGGTATCCTTCGACTGTGGCCACGGTGTCCCGCCGCATGAAGCAGTTCATTCTGGAAGGGCTTCGCCAGACCTCCGACGATCCCGAAGGCCAGATTGCCTTCAAGCTGCACGACTTCGGCGCGCGGGGCGCGACCAGCTCGGAAGCCGCCATGCTTGGCGGCATGGGTCACCTCGTGAACTTCATGGGCACCGACACGGTGGAAGCGGTGATGGGTGCACGCACCTTCTACGGCGAACCTATGGCGGGCTTCTCGATCCCGGCGACCGAACATTCCACGATGACGTCTTGGGGTCGTGACGGGGAGCTGGACGCCTACCGCAACCTTCTGGACCGAAACCCGACCGGTCTGGTTGCCTGTGTCTCGGACAGCTACAATATCTACAACGCTGTTCGTCAAATCTGGGGAGACGACTTGAAGGAGCAGGTGATGGCACGGGACGGAACGCTTGTCATCCGGCCGGACAGTGGCGATCCGACGATCATGCCGCTCGATGTGGTCGTGATCGCGATGGAGCATTTCGGATACACCACGAACGCGAAAGGGTTCCGTGTCCTGCCCGATCAGGTCCGGATCATCCAAGGCGACGGTATGGATGAAAAGTCCCTGCCCCGGCTGCTGCAGAATGCTATTGATCGGGGCATCTCGGTGGACAATTTCGCCATGGGCATGGGCGGAGGGTTGTTGCAGAAGATCGACCGCGACACGCTGCGCTACGCCATGAAGGCGAACGCCATCGAGATCGACGGTGTCTGGCACGACGTCTACAAGGACCCGGTTACCGATCAGGGCAAGCGGTCCAAGAAAGGACGGCTGGCGCTGGTACAGATTGACGGGCGTTACGAGACGATCCTGCTGGCCAACATCCCGGTTGGCGGGCACGGGCCGACCCGCAACTTTCTGCGTCCGGTCTATCGGGACGGCGCGCTGCTGATCGACGACACGTTCGCGGCGATCCGGAAGCGGGCGGCTCTAATGTAGGCTCTAAGGTACATAAGTGGTCCTTATGTTAACTCTATGCTACAAAAGGCGCAGGAGACTGCGCCTTTTTCTTTTCGTTTTCATCGGCCTTCCGCGATGATAGAGGCCGACATAACCGCAGGAGGTATCTTTGCAGTATTATATTCTGGACGGAAAGAATGCCGTCGCGTGCACCTTCGACAAATACATGGACTGGTTGATTGAGACCAAGCAGTTAACGTCCCCCGTCGCGCAAACCGATGTGGGAAAAACCAACGTCTCGACGGTGTTTCTGGGCCTTGATCACAACCATTTCGGGGGCAAGCCGCTCATCTTCGAGACCATGGTGTTCGGGGGGGAACACGATCTCTGGCAGGATCGGTATTCGACTTGGGAAGAGGCTGCAGAAGGTCACGAACGAATCGTTCGCATGGTCCGGGATCCCTGTTCTAAAACCGATTGAGATACACAACCTGTTCGCAAGATAGTAACCTTCGGCACTACAACCTATGGGTGATTTTGCGATTTTTGTCACAAGGCTGACAGTCTCGCGGGTTACTCTCATAATCTTTTTCCATTTATAAACAATTTGTTATACAAGACTAGCGGTCTGTCGCTTATTTTGTATTTTCACTGTTTTAACGCTATGATTGTGGGCATCTGCACACTATGCTATTTTACATGGTGGAACCTGACTACATAGACAGCTTACGGATTTTTGACTTCTTTCATATAAAGGATAGATTGCACTGTTGTTCTTCGGAGCAGCCATTGGCCAGCCCACACTCTTTCAGGGCTATCTGAATTTTGGGCATTGCACGGCCCCTGAAAGCGCGGATGTAACATGGAAGCGAAAAGAACTCTTACGGAGATAACGGATCGGGCGGAACCCCACAATTTAGACCGTAACCTAAAAGACCTGTCTGAACGAGAATTGACGGACCTAGCGCTCACGTACAGAAGCTGTACCGATCTGCAGATGAACGATAGTGCTCTATACACTGAGCTGAAACGGCGGAACATCTATGACAATAAAGTCAAGACGGTTCTGGTCGAACGCAACCTCCAAGCCGGCTACACCTATGTTACGGATGAAGCCCTCCTTGACAAGGCGCTGCGGTACGACGGGCGAATGGCGCTGACGCGCGCCGACCGGAAGTTGCGAGAAGAGCTTGAACGGCGCGGCCTCTGGGATGACGCCCTGCCCCGCCGCCGCAAGAAGTGGACGGAAGAAACTCTGACGGCGGAAGCTGCGCGCTACGAGACCGCACACGATATGTCCAAGGGAAATTTCGCGGCTTATCGTGCGGCATTCACAGCCAACCTGCTGCCCAAGTTCTTTCCGGAATTCAACGGATCGCTCCGGGAGCGCAAGTGGTCACCTGATGTGATCGCAGAACACGCGCAACTGTGTGCGTCACGCACCGATTTCCACAAGAAATTTCCGGGCGCATACAAGGCGGCGCACGCCCTCGGAATTATCGAGGACGTCTGCAAGCACATGCCGTTCCATTCCAGCAAATCGTCTCCCGCTGGTATGTCAAACTTGGAGCTTGAGCAGACCGCGCGCGAATTCGACTCCGCCGATGCGTTCCTGCGGGGCAACAGGAATGCCTATGTTCAAGTGGTTCGACGCGGCATCTTTTCAAAGATATCCGAAGACCTCGGTTGGTGAACTGACCCAATTTTGTGACCCTTTGTCACCGTAAGTTTGACTAACCACACAAAAATCATATTCTGCTCACACAGAGTAGAATATGGAATTTCGTGTATGCCCTCCTTGAAAATTAGAGTGACCCAAACCTCGACCGGTCCGGCATAATGCTGGTTGTCGGGGACATTCACGGCAAAGTCGAAGATTACGCGCGCGTCGTCAGAGGCAAGGGACCTTCTGTTCAAGTGGGCGACTTCGGCTGGGGTTTTCTGACCCAGACAGAAATCGAAAGATACGAAAGCCTGCAGGCCGATGAGCCTGACCAGCATGGATTCATCCGGGGCAACCACGACGATCCCGTGCAGGCGTCCGCCCAGCAGGGGTTTCTGCACGACGGACATTACGCATCCGACGAGGAAATTCTGATGATCGGCGGAGCGTGGTCCATCGACCACGCCTATCGAGTCCCCGGCCGGTCTTGGTGGGAGGACGAAGAATGCAGCGCGGAAGCATTCGACCAGTTTGCGTTGTCCATGCAGGAATTGAAACCCCGCGTGATGATCACACACGACTCACCGCAAGCCGTTTCCTACGAAATGTTCATCCGAGGAACCGGCAAGAGGCTGTATTCAACACGCACCGGGCGCGGCCTACAGAACTTGTTTGAGATACACCAACCGGAGATCTGGGTTTTCGGGCACTGGCACGAATCCCGTGATGAGACCATTGAGGGAACACGGTTCATCTGTCTCAATGAACTGGAAACCTTCGATCTCGATCTGGGGCAGCGATAGTATGGAGGGCTGTGATTTTGACAGCTTCGATCATGCCATCGACGACTGGATCGGCGACGGCGTCGAGGTCATCCGGGTCGAGAAATTCACCCGACTGGCTCTCGACGGCGATCTGACCGCCGCCGGTGGCTGTGGCTACCCGGTCAAGTCCGACAAGTTCAATTTCGATTACCCGATCTTGCCCGAGTTTCTCGATGCGGTCCCACTGGATGCCACCCACATAATCTGGTTCGACCGGTGACCCGCCGCCCTGTCGGGATACGATTTGAAACAGGGCATTAAATTAAGCAAAGGATGCTTCGACGATGATCCTCTACCAACACCGCATTTACCGCCGTGATTTACGGAACAATCCTTCCGTGCTTTATCTGTTCGGCGACAATACGCTGCGCAAGGGCATGGGCGGTCAGGCTGCAGAGATGCGCGGCGAACCCAATTCCTGCGGTGTGGCCACGAAGCTTACACCGACGTCCGGAACGAATGCGTATATGTCCGACGATGATCTTGGAACCAACATCGCAACCTTCAAGAACGACCTCGAACCGGCGTTCGAGCAACTGATTGCCGGTGGCATCGTCGTGATCCCATCCGATGGTCTGGGGACCGGCCTCAGCGCAATGCCCGAGAAATGTCCCAAGTCGTTTCGCGAGCTTGAGAAATTGTTGGGCTACCTGCACGAGACGGTTGCGAAATGAAATTCTACTATTCCCTTCCGGACGGCGCCGTGCTGGCCCTAGATCGGCCTCTCAGCGTGGGACAGATGCGCGGACAAGAAGCCATCGCCCATGACGGACCTCGCGGCCTCTACGGCGTTATGGGGGTCATGGGCGGAAAGAAAGTGAACGTCGGCACCATAGACGCGGATTTCGTGGACGTGGTCGAGACCGCAGAAGTGATGTTCGATACATCGACAGGTCAGTACGCGGATTTCCAGATCGAAACGCGTATCATTTACGAGAAACCTCATGTCAGACCTTGAAGCCTTCGTCCGCCAACCGCGCACAAGATCGGTCCTGACCCGGATTGCCGAAGGAACGCACCAGCTCATGCCCTGCGGTGACATCCGGATCGCCTATTCACTGATGCGTCGGGACCTGATCCGTTTTTTCGATGGCAAGACAAATGATCTGACAACCAGCTACATCCTCACCGACAAGGGCAGAAATATCGTCGCCAGAATTCTGCCCAACGTGCTGCTCAGCGAAAGGAACAGAGCATGACCAACACCATTTCCGAAGAAACCTCCGATACCGTCATCACCGATTTTATGCTGGACGCATTCACGAATGCCGCAGGGATATTGTCGCAGTTGATGGGCGGTACGACAGATTGGGAATCTGTGGCCTATATGCCAAAGACCCTGATCGCGATCCGCTCGATGCCCCCGAATTTTCAAAACGAGATCGCGAAACCGATCCTCGCCGGATTGTTCGAGGAAGTCGGCATTGACACAAGTGATGCACAATACGGCCTCGCGCTGGATTATGACCAGATTTTCGCGGCCATCGTCACCGATGCCTATTCTCTGGCGATGCAAAGCCTGCAGACGCAGCCGCAACGCAGCTCCACGCTCGTCCGTCCGAGACCGCGAGATCTATATATGTGATTAGCGCATGACTTAGTGATGAAACGTAGCGTGCCTCTGGGTTTTGCTTGACATGAACTGCCATGTCTGGTAACATTTCAGTACAACTGTCTTCCCCGACGATAACAAATTGTCACACGCTGTTTAGCGTGTTTTTTCGCTTGGGGGGATCATGGAACTCAAAAAATTCAGCGATACCATAAACGCGGTCCTGTCTATCGGGGCTTCGGTTGTGATGATCGGCGGTTTCATCTGGTTTTTCATCGACGATGAAGTCAGCGCGCGTGTGGCAAAATTCACAGGCGCCGCAGCCGCTATCGAAGCCAGCGAAAAAACGACAGAAGCGCTCGGCAAGATCGTGGAAAAGCTTGACGTTCTGGATACACGGATCACTGCACTGGAACCCAGCAATAGAATTTTTCAAACTGACGAACTGCGGTCGCTGGTCCACGATGCCTGCCCCTCCGAAGGATTTTGCACATATACTTACCGTGTCCGCCGCACGGAAATCGGGGCCAATTGCGATCCGCCATCGTTCAACCGATACGTGGTTGACAAATTTGGAACCACGCATCCCGTCGAAGCAGCGACGGACAAAAGTATTTCTCGTGGCGCCGGTCGTGGATGGACCGATCTCACGAACGTATTCAAACTTCCGGACGCGGTCCCGGAAGGTATCGCCGAGTTCTATATCGAGACGACCTATACGGGCTGTTTTGATGATGACCCGACCCGAAAAGTTCGCGAGCGCACTCCGCACTTGATCTTTCACGTTGACCCGAGTTAACGGTAGGCTGCACAACCCTGACGGTTTTGCGTGTGAGCTTGGCGAGGATCCGGTTGCAATGAAATGTTTCTTGATTGATCCAGCTAGGATGATTGACAACCCTTGCGATCCGGAGACTTTATTGCGGGAAGTTGATGTGAAAACCACGCTTGAGGGCGTCTACCAGATCCTTGGCGATGCAAAAAGGCGTGTGCAGGCTATCGAAGGGATACGCCACAGGAGCTTTCCGGATATTGTTTACGTGGACAGTCATCCTGACGATAACGATTGTGGCTGCTTCGCCCTCTACAAGTACCCTCGGGTGGTGTCCGGGCGCGGGTTGATCGTCGGTATAGACGAGAACGGCGCGGCGTGCCCCCCGACCCTACCCCGCGACGAGTTTCTGCGTGACCTCATGATCGGTCACGGCAATCGCCAGTGGACGTTGATCGACGGCTTTTCGGAACACCCAAGGCCGGCCCCGCATGTATGGACCGAGACCATAACTTGGATAAAGACCGACATGGAGCAAGGACGGCGCCGATCTTGACTTGTGTCAATTCATCACGTTACTGATGATTGTGTCACAAAGGACGGTTCAATATGTTGAAGAAAACCAACGACGCCCGATTCAAGGCCGACGTCTTGTCATCCTCGGTCCCGGTGCTGGTCATGTTCTCTGCCCCGTGGGCCGGCCCCTGCAGCCTGACCCGACCCGAGTTCGAGCGGCGTGCCGCGCGACACGGAAACCGCATCGAGTTCTTCGATTTCTGTCTCGACGACAATCCGAACGTGCCCGAGATGTTCGGAGTGCGGTCAATTCCCTGTTTCTACCTCTTCGTGGACGGCATCCCTCAAGACGTCGTGGCGGGCGCAATCAGTGCCGAACGGATGGATGAACTGGTCGATCAGGCGAGTGCGATTCACGTTGCCAACGATCAGTCTCGAACGGCAGATCGACGCGCGTGATCTTTTGTGCCGTCAAGTGTGACTTGTTGTTGACACCTGTGATGTTTCGTGTTTTCTGATATTACTGATAACACAAAATTAACCTATTCTTGGGATATATCACACAATGAAGCCTCTTCTGATCACAAGTCTGCTTGCCCTTGCTACTGCCCTGCCCCATGCGGCATCTGCTTCCGATCCTTCTGTCACCATCGCCGTCGGCCAGCCTGATCGGGGCTACGAGGCGCGTGGATACGAGATCGCCAAGAAGCTGGCGCAGCGCAAGATTTTGGCGACCGTCGTCAACTTCGAGGGATCTGACGACATCTCCATCGCCGTGTGCAGCGGAGAGGCACAGGCCGGGATCATGCAGATCGACGCGATCTACCGCCGCTCGAAAGAAGGCTGCGACATGCAGAAAGTCGTGAACTATGGCGACGAGTATGCTTTCATCCTGTTCCCGCCTGACAGCCCCTACAATGCCCTCGACGATCTCCCGACCGACGCCAAGGTCCTGACGGACACTCTGGGATCGGGAACGTATCTCTTCTGGGAAACCATCGTTGAGATCGAAAAGGAGTATGGCAACGGATCGGCATGGTCCAAGGCCACACAGGTCGAAGGTCTGACGATGCTGGCCGACGCGATGGCCGCTGGCGGTGACATCGACGCCGTCGTTCTGGTTGGTAACCCCAATTCGCCGGAAGTACACGAGCTGATGTCCGCCGGATGGAACCCCGGTGAATTTTCCGACAAGGACATCAACGACATGCAGTTCAGCGGCAAGCCGCTCTACAACCGCGAGTCTGTGAAATTCGACCCTGCAGGTGCCTTCAACAGCGACCGGGAACGCGCGTATGTGGTTCCGTCGTTCATCGTCGCCAACAAGGAATGGATGGCCAGCGACCGCAAGGCGTTCGCCGAATTCGCGCGTTCTTCCAGATAACCTCCGGACAGAGTCAAACTTTGCCAGAAGCGGTGCGTCACGCGCTCCAAGACACAGAGGTCCGATCATGTTCAACTACTTTGTGACCAAGGGTGTCATGACGCTTGTCGCAGCCCTTCTGGCTTTGCAACTCGGGATTATTTACGTCGATCTGGTCATGGCCACAGGACCGTTTGACGAACTTGCGTCTTTCCTGAACATCACCGCCATGGCATGGTTGGTACGAAAGCAGCGAACGCTGGCCAAGGTTTCGATGAGGTAGAAATGTTGTTGCGCCGATTTATTGCGACCAACATCCTTCTATGGCTTATCTTCACGATTATCCTCTTCATGATGGCCCCCTTGTCCGAAGCGGCACTTGGTGGATTTATAATCGTTCTGAATTTGGACTTGTTGCTCTTGTGTGGTCTTGTCTTGATCGGTCAGGCAGATCATATTTTGCGCCGTCTCCACTGGGGCAGCGGAACGTCCCTGTCTTCCCTGCGAACCCGCCTTGTCTCACCAGACAATGATTCCTACGCGCAAG
Source organism: Prasiola linearis (assembly GCA_032356305.1). NCBI lineage: Eukaryota > Viridiplantae > Chlorophyta > Trebouxiophyceae > Prasiolales > Prasiolaceae > Prasiola > Prasiola linearis. Next base: position 12,072 of record JAULKR010082208.1, on the reverse strand, counting down.
GAGTGGCGGATGCCATTGACCGCGTCAGCGCATATTATTGCGAACACAAATCTGTCAACGTCGGTATCCTAAAGACAATCGAAAAGGACTTGCTGCGCGACCGCGCGTGATCTACTCGCCGAGAAAATAGTTTCGGAAGGCTCTCGGGCCAACTTTTCTATTGCTTATTCGCACGAAGCAAAATAAGTATAGACCATACCGAAACGAAAAGGAGAGAATCATGAGCATTACCGCCATCCAACGCGCCGAACAGGCATTCGAGAATCTTACCGCGCAGATCAACAAGGATCGGATCATTCCGGAAGAGGCCGAATACCTTGTCATCGAAGCATCCCGGATCGACCGCGAACATGAGATCGACGCGACCGTCCTACGACGTGTCAATGAGTCCAATATCGTCTCGAAGTCATGGGGCGGCGAGAATCCGAAGCTTCATCTGACGCGGTTCGCCTCCACGTCCATTGCCCGACTGACAGAAACCGTTGTCGAGACCCGCAAGAACGCGCAGGATCATGAGATCCTCGTCTACACGGGCTTTCGGCATGACGTCGCACACGCAATCTTTCTGCAGGTTCTCACCTACACGCTTTCCGAGCGTATCTGGGCAGATTACATCAATACCGATGCCTACCAGAATACGACCCACAGCAAGCAGAACATGGCTCGGACAGCATCCATCCGCAAATGGGCACACTGGATGCAGGAAGTCGTTGCCCGTGTCGCCGGAGAAGAGGCGCAGCGTCGGATCACGGACAAGGAACTCAAGGAACAGTTCCGCGTGAAACGGGAACGTCTGGACGCAGCCTGATCAGCGGACCAGCTTGATCAGCGTTCCGTCGCACATTCGATGCAACCACGAGAACCCTTCGACGGGCGCGTGATTCTTGAACGCACATCCACAGACGGGGCAGACCTCATCGGCCTGCCCCTCTTCCCAATCCGCCATCAACACGATACGGATCCGATCCGGTTCATAGCGGATCATTCCGAAGTACCTTCGTTTTGGGTTGTCTTCACCAGCCCCCATGAATATCCGATGCGCGTGCGCGACCCCCGCTTGATCATGACGGGGGTGCCGTCGATCAGTTCGAACACGCGGTTCTTGTATTGGGTCAGATAGATGCCAAGACCCTGTTTCGAGAACACCTGTTCCCCGTCCGCGTTGCGGACACGGCGCACGGGCAAGTCCACCTGAGACGCCGTTGCGATACTCAGGACCGACGTGACCTTGTTGTTTGGATCGTCAATCGGAATGGGTGAGCTACCCACATTCTCCCACCAGTCTTCCAGAAGCGTAATCAGGTCGTCGGCATTCTCGGCGTTGGATTGTGCTTCCAGCTCCTTGCGGTTCCCAAGGAACCCTCCAATATCGGCACATTCCAGTACGCCGCCGATCACCCGCGACCATGTCTCATAGGAGGCAAGCACGCTGTTGCCGCCATCCGGCATACCCTTTGCCACCCAATTCTGAATGATCGTCAGACAGGCCCATACAAGCGTGCCCCGGTTTTTCTCTACCCACCCCCTAAGATTGGCGTGCTTGAAGCCTGTGCGCAGTTCTGGGGCCGCACAGCGGGCATCTAGGTCGATCATGATCAGACGGCGGACAAGCTCGCCGGAAAGCTGCACGTTGTTGCCTGTCAGAATCCATGCGCAGCGCACTTCCGTTTCGACAGTCTGTGATTTGCCCAGCAATCTCGCGGAATAAAACTTGGCCGTCAGCGCAGATGCCAACTCAGCCGAATCCACCTTGTCGTTGATGTTGTCGAAGAAGACGATGTTCTGTCCGTTGGCCAGCACCGACGTCAGCGTCTTGGCCATCTCATCCTTGTTCGTCGGCATCGCCATGGAAGGTGTTACGAACCCCGTCGAGATGATCGACACGCATTCTGTCAGCAGCGAGGCGCCCGTCCCCGGCGTCGGTTTTACCACGAGGTGACCGGGTGTCGGACCATCAATCATTTCCCGACAGAACGGCAACAATGTGAATGCTGCGAGGTTGGCGACAGCGGGAATCCCCGCGCCCTCCAAGCATTCGGACACGATTTGATCTCGGGTCCGACCTCCGAGGGGAAAATCCGCGAACACTTCCTCGATCAACAGGCGTTTTGCTTCCTTCACTTCGTTCTCGGTAGGGACGACCGACAGTTCCGGCACGACCAATGAATGGTTCGGCTGATAGTACAGGGCAGATTCGTGGTGATAGCCCTGTTCCAAGATAACCTTGCCGGTCGCCGAGAACGTGGGGGATGTCACCAGACCCCGCAGAGGCGGATAGGCTTGATAACTCCCGGCGTAAACGTGCCGCACAACGGACTCCGGTGCTGCAACGTGGCGCGTTTTCTTTTCGGTGACCTTGGACTGGTAGCGTGACACACGGTTCAGAAAATTGGCAAAACCATCGCGATCCAGCATGTGGATACGCGCATCCGAGTTCTGGTCGTCCCGCACCTCGGCCAGCCGCTCCATATAGTGAAACAGGCGGGGTTCCTCGCCATTCGCCTTGTCGATCCTGTTCAGCGCATATTCGACCATGACGTCGAAATCGGCCTCATTGACGTTCGGTGCCACTTTGTTCGCCGCCGCGTCGTCGTCGTCCCGCTTCTCGCGATCCAGATCACGCCAGAAGCCTTTCAACGTGTTGAGGTCCAACCCGACTCGAGTCTTGAACTCCTTGTTGATGGCCGTGCGCTCGACTGCGTCCACACCACGCTTGTGCAGACGCTTGTAGAGCCTGCGGATGTCCTTCTCGCTCGGGACCAGATCACCACCATCCTTGTCCTTGAACAGACCTTCGATCAGCTCATTGGCAGGTTTGGGGCCTTTAGGCTCTTCGGTCGGGTTCTGAACCCGCTCGATGCGGGCGTCCTCGACATCCTCGTCGATCTCATCGTCGGCGGGCGGCATCAGAAATTCATCGGACACAAGCAGCTCTTCATCGAACCACCCCTGAATGACGGCTTCGCCCAAGAGTTCGGTCTTGTGGCGCGACTGGCACGCATCATGGTGGCAGAACCACGTCCAATAGCCTGAGCTGTTGTCCAGTGCGTTGATCGCCATCGTCCCGGTGCCGCCCTCGGACGTGTGTTCGTGCTCGAACGGGCATTCGGTGTGCACATGCCCGGACCGTTCACCGCCAGCGACCCGGATCTTGTCTTGGCAGTAGGTCTCCAAAAGATCAGCCAGCATGAAGCGGCTTTTGCCCGACTTCGAATGCCAGTCGTTGACCGTAGCACCGGACGGCAGGATGATGGTCTTCTGCTTCTGGGGGCCGTCCGTATCATCGGCCATCACGAAGGCATTGAGATCCCGGTTTTTGGTGTACTGGGCCTTCTTCACACGCGGTACGGCGTCGAAGTCCAGAGGATCGCCCATGATGACATAGGATGCCCAGTTGTCAGACGATTTCGGGTGGCGCGGCGTGAAAAAGAGTCTCGATGGATCGGTGCATGACGTATCGAAATGCACACCCAGAACCTTGTGGGCCAATCCGGTAACCGCATCTTCCCAGATATCCAGTGCAGCCTGATGGGTCTCGGCAAGCTCGATGATCTCGACCGGCCGGACCAGCGGGAAGATCAGACGAAACTTGTCGAGTGGCGGTGTATCCAGTTCGATCACGACACCTTCTTTCACCTGCACCTTGGCGTTGGTGATGGTGACGTCTGCAATGAAGGATTCTTCGTATCGGTTCTTGTCGAACTCCCGGAGATACGTCTGGATCTGCTCCAAGGTAGGATCGGTCTTGATCTGCAGTTTCTGCAGGACGACGTCCCGCTTGAGCTGCAGCCCGCAACGTCCGTGATTGTACGACGTGTGGACAAGGCAGAAGACGCCAAGCTTCTTGATCTTGTTCAACACGTCGGCGAGCTTCGCACCGCTGTCGATGTCCAGCCCGAGGAAGTGCATGGTCTTCATCGCCTTGGCCTTGCGCGCGCCGTCAATGGACGATCCCAGCACCATGCAGGGGCCTTCCTTCGTCTTCGACGGGGTATGGCGCGACAGGCCGAACTCCGGTGCGTCCGCCGTCTGGTCGAAGCCTACGATCAGATCTTTCAGGGGCATCTCGACGCCCTTCCATGCGCCGTCGAGCGTGTTTCGCTTGTTGCCGGCACCGAACATCGAGCCGATCAGGATCTCGACAGGGCGTACCAAAGCGTCATTGAACCCTATCGTTTCGGTTCCAATAATCTCCGCCGCCTTGATGTAGACAGCGTCATCGGCCTGCACCTCCCCGGTTTCGTCGTCAGCAGGACCATCATCGGGTTCAATCGCATCGCCACCCGCGTCGGGGTCAGTCTCTGCCGCCGCCGTTATCAGTCCATTCTCGACAGCGTAAAGAGTTTCGTGATCGCGCCATTCCGCCGACCATTCTCCGTCCGGAAGAGGAACTTCAATTCCCAGATCGTCGGGAATGTCGGCCAGCGGAATAGGCGCCTGCATAAAATACACGCCAATCTTTTCGGCACCGTTCGACAGAAGGATGTTCGCCCTGTCATCGGCAACCCCGACAAGAGCGTTGGCCGTCTCGGTTTCGTCCAATAGAGAAATCCACGGCTGTCCGAATTCCCCGGCAGCGGACTCCCAATCCCGCCAAGGCGTATCAATCCCGTTGTCCGGGTCCGCCTGATCGAAAATATAAAGCGTTCGCGGCGACACCATTGTGTCGATGATGAAGTCTTCGTGTTTTGTCATTATTTCTCTCAATGGCAGTCTCGCGATCAGCGCGTATTCCGCGCTTCTTCTTTTTGGAGCTTGCGCAGAATGGACTTGTACTTGCGGCGCTCGGACCGGTTCATTCCGGCGACGATATTCTGCAGTGCTGTTTCAGTGAGGGACGCTTCAACATCTTCGACGCCCTCTGAATAATTCAGGTGCCCCTCGACCTGCCTCATCTTCTGCGAAAGGATATTCATGTCGGCATCGGCACTCATGCGGTCCCTTCTTTCTCGAAATATGTTTCGATGAGCGGACGCATTTTATTGACGAGCTGGTTCATCGCCTGAGCCAGTGCCGATCTGTTCACCACACGACCATGCGCCTTGACGGTATCGGCTACCCATCTGTTCTTGTGGGCAGTCAAAGATCCACCACGCGCCAGATACGACGTCGGCACAGAGTACCAGTAGACGAAACCGCTGGCCGCAACTCTGGCAACAAATGCGTCTTCCGTCTGATAGATGCTTGACTCACACATGATGCACGTCCTCTTGATTATCTCTTGTGACATTTTGTGACATTATCTTGGGATCAATGCAACATATCATCACAATAAGACCCAAAATAAATGATCGACCGCTTGCTGATTCAGCACACGGACGATTTACGGCACACAATGTCTAGGAGTATGAACAGGCCGAGGGGCCGCGAAACAGACCCCTCGTATACCCTATTATCAGAGATTCATCAAGCTGCGGCAGAGATACGGGTCAGCAATCTGCCCCGACCGCGCAATCGTAGGTGAAGATTTCGAACCCGGTGAAAATGTCGAATTTAGCAGCGATCTGGACTGCTTCAAGTGCGGATGCTCCTGCGTGCATTGCGCCCAGAGCATATTCTTCTCCACTTCCCAAGGCCGCAGGACCCGTTCCCATTGAAACAGCATGTCCACGGGCATCCATATGGAACACCTCTGCTGACTCTCTGCAATAGATCAGCGCTTGCACGTCTTCGCCCACAAAGTCGGTGTCAACGTGCTGGCGAAGGTCCATAATGGAACAGTCGTCCTCCATCCTCACTTCTGCATCCAGTATCCACGACAGGTAAGGGTCGATCAGGAATGCCGATCCAGCGATACCCACGACGAAGTTCTTGGTTGCAAACACCTTTTTTACCCCGCTGATCTTCCTGTTTCCATCGGTGGCCTGTGTGTCGGATGCCATGCAACCCTCCGAATAAGCTATTGTTGTCATACTAAAAATCCCCCTTTGCAACTTGAATACACTTGATGGTAAGGCTTCTCCACATTTTGACAACCCTAGTACGATCTTCCAGCGCCAGTGTCGGGTTGAATCCGTCGTTCTGCATATCGGCCAGCATCTCCGCCTTCACAATATCATCGGCGCGCCGATCCCGCGTCTGGCGCATATAGAGATGATCGTCGCGCAGCATGTTGCGGCGCAGAAAATCGCGCGTGACGGCTTCATGTTCCCATGCACGGCCGGTGCAGAACACAACGCGCCATCCGCGTGTGTTCTGGATGCGCAGAACGGCTTCTATGATATCGGGGATGGGCTGGTCGAGGTGCATTTCGGCGAAGAATTTAGGCCAGTCCTTGGGCCGCGCCTGTACGTGCGCGCGCCGATGGCGGATGTCGGCAATCGTCCCGTCGATGTCGCAGATCAAGTCACCCCCATGGGACAGATCTACGACGACGTCTCCAAGGTGATAATCCGTGATTGTGACCGTGTTATTTCCAAGCAAATTTTTTCCTTTTCCAATACCTGACGAAAGAAGGCCCGCTGACGCGGGCCTTCGCCGTTACCCCAGAAGGTCGATCAGAGCCGACTGGTTGTCGCTGGTGTCGATGTAGCCTTCCGTCGTCTTGATGTCGGCGTGACCTGCCAGATGCTGGACATCCCGCAAGGAGCAGTGCGCATCGCCCATGATCCGCGACAGCTTCGTGATGAAGGTACGCCGACCGGTATGCGAGGAACAGCCATTCAGACCCATCGCCGCATACATGCGGTTGATCCGCATTTTCAGCGCCGACGCGCGGGGCTTGACGGCCTGTTCGGCACCGCGACGACCCGATGGGATCACGTATGGATTGGAAGGATCGCGCGACGGATCGGCGTACAACGCCTGCAGCGCCTCGAAAAGCTGGTCGTGAACCCGCATCGTCCGGTCGCGACCGGCCTTGCCGATGGATCCGCTGATGTAGATGAAAGGTTTCTTGACAGTGCGTGACCCCGTCTTGATCGGGCGCATGTCCCAATCGCCTTGCGCATTGAACACATGGTCGTCCCAGCGCAGACCGGCAATTTCCTGCACCCGCAAGCCTGCAAGAAAGCTGAGAGCAAAAACGGCACGGTCCACGACAGGACGCCGGGATGCTTTCACGACATACACCAGAAGGTCCTTGACGCCGTCATCGGACAGGGTGTTGGCACGTTTGGTACGCTTGGACATATCATTCTCCTTTTTCGTTTCGGTGATCAACGTATATTTTGCACCGTGATAAAAGGCAATGATTCTTTTTCCTATTCTTCGACGATCAGTTGTTCCACCTGTGCGCGGGCTGGTTCCCACTGCGCAACGCCGACCATTTCTCGATCAGAAGCGTGCACCACCTTTGGGAATGCGCGATAGCGGTTTCGTTAACCTTGGGAAGTCCGACACCCGCGCTGTCCGCAGAGAGAAAAAGCAGTTCGCGAAGACGGGCGATAAGGGCATAGGCGAAAATCTGCGGCATGGTGCCCCTGTCGTAGAATTCTTCGAAAGGGTGCGGCTCCAACAGATCGAAATCCTCCCAGCCCATATTGACGCAAACACGTTCGGCCATGATCGCGGGGCTGAGGTTCATGGTGCCGAACGGCATCGGCGTGTTATCCGATAGCAGTTCAACCGCCAGATCGTCGTACTGGCTGAAATATTGTTCGCTCTGCGTGGGGACGCTGGTCACTTCCACTGACGCTGATTTATCGTTTGACATCTGGTGTTTGTACCTCAATTTCTTGATAGCCGTGTTTCGGGCAATCCGCGTGAAAAATATGGACCTTGTTCGGGTCCTTGATGATAGAACCACCTTTGCGCACGACGGCTTTCGGTTCCAGTACCACAACGCGCTTCGCGCTCGGAACCTGACGCCCGTCGGCGGGGCAAGTGCAGGCGGACATATACGACAGCTCCATCTAAATGTCAGTGAATAAAGCCTTTTAGCACATCTTGTGATGTTTTGTCAATTTATCGTTGCATCTGTGTCTCTTTGGGTTGTATATGTGACAAAACAACACGAGATGAACATGCAGACTAAAACAGAACAGCGGATCGTTACAGGGCACACGGGTGCGTCACAGGCTTTTCATATCAAGGCCAACGGTAAGGCATTCCGCGTTCTGATTGACGGTCTTTACGGGGACAAGATCACGTCGATCACACGTGAACTCTGGTCCAACGCCCTCGACAGCCACGCGATGAAAGGGTGTCCTGAGAGGCCCTTCAAAGTGTCTTTACCCAGTCTTTTCGATTCTACTTTCCGCGTCCGGGATTATGGGATCAGCTTGACCCATGACGAAGTTATGAACCTCTATACGACGGTATTCGAATCCACGAAGGAGACGACGAACACACAGGTTGGACAGCTCGGCCTCGGGTCGAAGTCTCCGTTCTCCTACACCGACAGCTTTTCGCTGACCGTCATTCTCGCGGGTGAGCGCCGCTTCTATTCCGCGATGATATCTGCAGAAGGCATCCCCACAATCCACCTTATGGGGCATGAGCGGACACACGAAGAGGATGGCGTCGAGGTTTCCTTTCCTGTGGATCGGAAAGACGTCCCGGCGTTCCAGAAGGCATCCCAGATGGTCGGGCGCGGGTTCGACGTCAAACCCGAAATATCGAACGCGCACTCAATTCCCGGATGGATGGAAGACAAACCCGTCATGGCAGGGAATGGATTCAAGATTTATCCCAAAGGACCCAACCAATTCGTAGCAGGCTGTCAGGCAAAGATGGGATGTGTCATCTATCCCATCGACTTCGCCCAGATCGAGGGTCTCAATGAAACAGCAAAATGGCTGTCTTCCAAGAACGCACTGATCGAGTTTCCGCTGGGAAGTCTTGAGTTCACGTCCAGTCGCGAAAGCCTGTCCTACGGACGCTACGATCCAACAGCGAAATCAGTGTCGGACAGGCTCAATCAGATCGGCACCGCGATTGGCGCCGAGTTGGAGGAACAGTTCCACGCTTGTGCGACCCGGTGGGAAGTCCGTCAGTACCTCTGGAACCTGCAGGAGCGGTCGGACAACCCCCCGTCCGTCATAAAGATGGTGAAGCAGTTGAAATGGCGCAATCAAAAAGTCAGTGCTGTCGAGTGGTTTGGTCAATCACCGGGGGACGGACTGAAAATCAACGTCTTCGACTTGAGACGACGTAAAACAGGACTGGCTTGGAGCAACGCGGTGACACCCATCGCAATAGAAGCGCAGCCAAAAACGGCTTTCTACATCGAGGATTGCAGCGGAGAGAAGACCAAATCAGTGCCCGCCCGTATCCGGGCGCATATCGCAGCCATGCCGGAAGACACACGCGCGGAGACAATCTACTGGATCCGCTGGAACGGGTCTTTGAACGATGTGCCCAAGTTCATGGATTTCATCGACCGATATGAGGGAGCACCGATTGTTCATGTGGCAGACCTCCCGAAACCCGGCGCAAATGGCACACGCAATCCGCGAAAGAAGGTAAGTCTGCGGTGTCTGAAAACCAGCAGCTTCGAGCAGGAGTGGGACACAGACGTGCCGGAGAACGGGTATTGGGTCAAGCTGGAACACGGGGTGGCTCAAGGCATATCGAAAAGCAATATTCTACAGTGCATGATCAGTCTGGTGGACCTGAAATTCTTCCCGAATGTCGATTCACTTAAAGACCTTGAGGTTCTTGGTGTACCAAGAAGCCGATGGCCCGAGTTTCAAGATCGCCCCGGATGGACTCTGACCCTCCCGGCAGCAGAGGACTTCTGCCTGCGCCAGCAGAAGGCACATTCGGAGATCATTCAGAAGGGCGTTCAGCGCAGACATATATCTCAATCTCTGCCGATGCACACATTGGTTCGCGATCTTGAACTCCACAGGCTCATCGTCGCTGACAGCCCGATGAAACGTGTTATTCACCACGTTGAAACGACGAAAAACAGCGCCTCCGATGACGATACCTGCAGGTTGGTAAGAAAACTTGCAGAAGCACTACACATGACGTCCGAGCCTGATTGTGACCCTTTTTTGGAAAACCTTGTGACGTTATGTAACAAACGCTACCCTTTGCTACAAATGATCACAAACAGGTATCGGCACGATCACTGCGGAAAGGTTCTCGCCGACTACATCAACACGGTCGATCTGGCCGAATACATCCGTCCTTCCTTCAAATCCCGTCAGCCCGACTGAGAGACATCATGCGTTATCCTTTCACCGCGTCCAATCGCTCCATCTCGATCTTCTTCAACGGTCGGATGCACGCAATCCCTGAAACCCATGAGATGTTCACAAAGCTCCACGATCACTTGAAGCTTCCCAATCATGATGCGGACATTGTCCGGGATTGTGTGGACCAATCAGTCGTGATCAGCGAGCTGACTCTCGGCAATGTTACGGTTGTCGAGTCAACGGTCTTCTACAAGGGAGAAGCGCTTCACGACGCAGTCTGCGCCAAGCTTCTCGACATGCTGCGGGCAGGATTTGATGCGAAGCCTTGGGCCGAGTTCATCGACCTCTTGATGCGCAACCCCTCTGAGCGATCCCGCAAGACACTTTATGATTTCCTGTCAAAGTTCGATGCTCCGATCACAGAAGACGGACACTTCATCGTCTTCAAGAAAGTGCGGGACAACTACCGCGACATCTATTCCGGACGCTTCGACAATTCGCCGGGAACTGTTGTTTCCATGGATCGGGAAGATGTGAATGACAACCCGGAGAAAACCTGTTCGTCCGGTCTGCACGTCTGTTCGTTCGCCTATCTCCCTCATTTTGGCGACAATTCCTCCAACCGTGTCGTTGCCTGCAAGGTCAGTCCCGAAGACGTGGTATCGGTCCCCGTCGATTACAACCACGCCAAGATGCGGGTATGTCGATACGAAGTGCTTGCCGATGTTGCCTATTCCGGTTCCAGCTATCAGGGGATCGCGACACAGCAAGTATTCTCCGAAACGTCTCTTTCTGCTGACCGATCTTCCGATGAAGGTGACATCGAAACGTGCATCCACTGCCAGAATGAGGGTGAATTCTCAAAAAGATGGGCGCTTGATTCCGAGGGCATAATCTCTTTCGGATCGCTGGTTGTTGATCTGTCAATGGACTGGCGTGTCGGTCGTATCCATTTGGTAGATACGAACAAACACGGGATTATCTACGGCGTTACTTGGCAGGACGGAGATTACGAGACTGTAAGCGACTACGAAGTCGAACTCTACGTCGTCAAACCCCGTTATGACGAGGTCTTTGGCGAGTATGAACCAGACGCGGTCGAAGAAGACCCTTATGAAGATGGATCAAACGATGTGCCTGATATGCCGTTGGCGGTTCCGAGCAAAATCACGCCCGACCCCGCTCTGGAAACCTTCAAAGATCGGGAAGCGATAAGCCTAGACGATTATATGACAATCGGCTTTCACCGCATCCGAAAAGTGGATTTTGACGCCTTGGCCATGGCCAAACCCGCTTCGGATCTCGCACACCATTTTGGGTGTTCAATGCTGGATATTGCACGCGCTTTGACCGCCCGAGCGGAGGCCATCTGATGGACGTTGTCGTAAAGCCTGTCGTCTGGGATGGCGCCCCGGTCACGATCTCTATTGAACCCGGTTTTGCAGAGATCGACGGATCAAATTACCTTCCCGATCTCAATACGGAGGACCTCCTGCGTGGGTCGCAGATGCCACGCAAGTACATCGGCCACGCCGTCGGGGACGGTCTTGGAAAGGGTGCGTGGGGGATGCTGCGCAAGCGTTTCCTGATGATTTCTCATATGGTTGTTTCCGACACCGTATTCAGCTTGCCATCCACCATCGAGTCCCATCTTCCAAACGTGGATTGCATGGTGGTCATTCCGCAGATCGCGTACCAGATCGTCCCGAACGAAGAAGGTCTCATTGCCGAAAAGAGACGCATCCGCGAGATAGAGCTGATGGCCGAACAAGAGGCACGGCGTGTATCGTTTCTGGCGGAGGATTTCGGCGTCTTCGGTCCGTCACTGCTGATTTCCGCGTCATCCGTCGTATCGAGCACGAAGCGAATAGTGCGGGACCGGACATTCTATCGACCGCGAAATCCTTCCGATGGCCGCATTTGATCGCATCGACGGCGTCTTCGTCGCCGTCGAATGTACCTTTGCCGAGCGCTTTATTTTCAAGCG
>JAULKR010082097.1:0-10904 GCA_032356305.1 Prasiola linearis | reverse complement strand
CGCGGCGCCGCCTCGACCGCGCGCGCTCCGCCGACGGCGTCGTGAACGTCGTCACCGCGAACGAGCGGGGCCAGGCGACGGAATCCGGCACCGACGGACGCAACGTGTGGCGCTTTCGCGCCGAGCGCGTCCGCGACGTCGCGCTCTCGGCCTCGGGCCGGTACGTCTGGGACGCCACGCATGCCAACGTCGACCAGGACGGCGACGGGCAGGACGACTCCGTGCTCATCAACGCCCTCTACCGGCCTGCTGGCGAGCGTCCGATGGAGGCGCCGTGGGAGCGCTCGGCGGAGTTCTCGAAGTTCAGCATCGAGCACCTGTCCGGGATGATCCTCCCCTACCCGTACCCCCACATGACGGCCGTCGAGGGCATCATCACGGGCGGCATGGAATACCCGATGATGACGCTCATCGGCGGCGACCGCGACGACGCGCGCCTGTTCAGCGTCACCTACCACGAGATCGGCCACATGTGGTTTCCGATGGTCGTGGGCTCGAACGAGAAGGCGTTCACCTGGATGGACGAGGGCCTGACGAGCTTCAACACGAATGAGGGCGCTGCCGCCTTCTTCGACGGCTCCTCCGAGGGCCGCCCGCTCGCCAGCCCGTGGGACCGCGCGCGGCAGTCGCACTACCGCCTCGCTGGAACGGGCTACGCCGTTCCTCCGATGCGCCACAACGACCTCTTCCCGATCGGCGGCGGCACGGCCGACGTGGACCCGGTCGGCGGAAGCGCCCGCGTGATCGCGTCCTACTCCACGCCCGCCGTGATGCTGCACGCGCTCGAAGGCGTCTTTGGCCGCGAGCGCCTGTTCGACGCCTACCAGGCGTATGCCCGCCGCTGGGCCTTCAAGCATCCGACGCCGTACGACTTTTTCCACACCTTCGAGGACGAGCTGGGGCAGGACCTCGACTGGCTGTGGACGCCCATGCTCTACGACACCTGGACCGTCGACCACGGCATCCAGGACGTACGCGAGACGGCGAACGGCGTCGAGGTCGTTGTCGAAGACTTCGGGCTGGCGCCCATGCCGGCCCTCGTCTCCGTCACCTACGCCGACGGCCGCGTCGAGCGGCGGACGATCGGCGTCGACGCCTGGCTGGCCGGAGCGACTCAGGCAACGGCCACGTTCCCGGCCGGCGAGGTCGCCCGCGTGGACCTCGACCCGGACATCTACCTCCCGGACGTCGACCGCTCCAACAACGAGCTGGTGACGCCGGAGCCGGACGCTGAGTAGTCGCCAGGGCCGACTCTCCGCCGCCAGCTCGTTGGCGCTCAACGAGCTGGCGCACTACAGATCGGGCGGGAGCGCGAAGACGGCGAGCGCCGTGCGCTGCCCCGTCGCGACCGGTCGGCCGTCGGCGGCGGGCGCGTCGACGCCGTAATCGTTGTCCGAGAGCACGAGAAGTCGCCCCTCGTGGACGGCGAGGCCTTCGGGCTTGTGGAGGTCCGGCGGCCACCCCGATGCGACGAGGTCGAGCACGAGCGCCTTCTGGAGGACCGGGACTCCCGCCGCGCGCGCCGCGTCGGCGGTCGCGTAACGCTCTGGCTCCGCGTCGCCGAGCGGAGTCGCCAGCTCGACGGCGTAGACCTGCCCGGACCATGCGCCCTCGGTGTCGGGTCCGTGCTCCAGGACCAGGAGGCGGTCGCCGAATACCGCGAGGTCGCCCACTTTGCGAAGGGGCCCGCTCATCGGGTAGGCGAACGTTTCAGCGCTGCCGGTCGCAGGGTCGAGTTCGAGAAGCCGCACGATCGGCGTCGCCGGGTCCGAGGTCTCGGTCTGCAACGGACCTTGGAGCGACGCCACCACGCGTCCCCCCAGGATCGCGATGCCCTCGAATCCGAGGTTGGCCTGTCGACCGGCCAGGACTGGCGGGAGCGCCCGGTCGAGATCGCTCGCCGGCGACGGGGTAAAGCGCTCTCGGACGGCGCCCGTTGCCGCATCCAGGCGCCAGAGCGACGGGCGATACTCGTCGGTCACCCAGACGTCACCACCGTCGAAGGCGATGCCCTCGGCGTCGATGCCCCACGGATCTGGAGCGAGCGTCTTACCCTCGGGCCCGATCGGCGTCTCGACGACCGCGTCGCCGGCCATCGGAGGCGGCCGGCCGGTCGCGGAGGCGCCCGTCGGGCTGGCGATCGGGCGGCGCTCGGCGACCTCCAGGCGCTCGCCGCGCACGATGAGCCGTGTCAGGCTGGGCGTGTAGTCCGGCAGCGCGAACCGCTTGGCGGGCCGGCCGGCCGCGCGCTCGGCATCGAGGTTTGGCCCGCGGTCGGCGACGGCCCACAGCTCGCCGTCGCGCACGTCGAGGCCGGACAGGCCGCCGTCGATGATCGCAACGCCGTCGAGCTGGCCGATCTCAACGGCGTCGGCGACGTGGAGCGTGGCCGTGTGGGGAGCGGGCAGAGGACTCGCGCAGGCTGCGAGCAGGAGGATCGTGGGCAGCAGTCGCATGGGTCGTGTACGCCCGGAACGGGGTCTAGACCCCGTCGCTATACCTCGCCAGCTCGTATCGCGGCGCAGTCCTGTGCGAGAGTCCGGAGCGCGACTCAACGAAGCCGCGACCTTCGACACCTCAGCGCTCACCAGGCCCGGACGCCAGAACCTGTTTCTCAAGTCCTCGGGGACGAGGTCGCTAGCCACGCCGACGACGCGCTCCGTGGCGCAGCCACCGTTTCCGCGCTGCGAATTCCGAGGACGATAAGTCGCCCGTTCGACCACGAGAACGCCTCACGCGCAACATCCACTCGCTGGGTGGCCCTTTGCCGCTCGTGCCTTAGCGTACGGGGTCTATCCCTCTTGACACCGTGGTCCATCTCCTCCCCCCCTCCCCGCTCTACACGCTCATCGTCCACGAGCTGCTCGGCTGCGACGCTGGCCCGTGCCAGGTCAAGCTCTCGCAGCCGGTCGTCTTCGACGTCCCGGACGCGCCTGAGCGTCTCCGACGCTTTACGGTGCCCGAGGGCTTCGTCTACGACCGCGCGACCGTCCCGCTCGTCGTGCGGTGGGTCGTCGACCGAGACAAGCTCGACCCGGCGGCCCTCGCCCACGACTGGGCGCTCGCCGAGCGCGTGGTGACAGGTCAGGTCACCCGCCTCGACGCCGACCAGCTGTTCCTCGTCGTCGCGCTCGCCGAGCCCAGGCTCTCGCGCTTCAAGGCCCGTCTGGCCTACTGGGGCGTGCGCCTCGCGTCCGCTTTCTCCTGACGCGACTGCCCCTAAAGGAGCAGGAGCTCGATTGCACCGCGACGAGGACGGCGCCAAGACAAACGCTGCGCTCGGTCGAGCTCGGTCGTTCTGACTCGAACACGTCCGAGGGATCCATGCGCAGAGTCGACCCTTGGTTCGTCGGCCCGCTCGGCTCCAGCGGGCCACGGTCGCGAGCTCCCCTACCTGCTCCCCCTTTTCGATGTCACTCTGTTTCGCGCAGGCCGTTGCACATCTAGCCGAGACAAAAGAAAACCGGAAGCGGCCAGATACATCAAACGGTTGTCTCTTTTCGTTCGTCACCACCGGAATCCTCAGCCAATGATGCCTTTCAGAATACGTGCCGCTTATCCGTCGGGCTGACTGGGGTCTCGAGCGATCCCTCATTCGATTTTCTCCCGGACATCTCGACGGTTGACCTCGAGTTGGGCAAGAACAGCTTCGACGTGGTGGCGGGCGGTGTGGACGCTGACCGACAGCGCCGCCGCAATCTCCTTGTTCGAGTACCGCTCGCCCAGCAGCAGCGCCACTTCGGCTTGGCGGGGCGTGAGTCCGAGACGCCCAGCGAGCTCTCCTGCCAGCGGCCTCGGATTCGAACCCTTCGGGGCCAATACGGCGACGACAAGAAGGGACTGAGCTCCGGCCGCCAAGCTCGCCGACAGGCGGTACGGGCCGGCCGCCCCCGCGAAGCGGGCGGACCCAACCTTGGAGGGAAACGACAGCGCATCGGCTGCCACGAAACGGACGCGGTCGAGCAGCGCCTCTCGACGGGGCTCTCGGGCCAGAACCTCCTTCAGCATCCGCGAGAGGTGCACAAGCCGGCCGTCCATGGAGAACAGGGCGCATGCCCCCCCTGCGACGTCTACGAGAGCGGTGAGGTCGCTCCGGACCCGGTCCATTTGCCGCAACACAGAGACGCCAGCCGTAAACGCCGGGCGGAGCTGGTGCGCGATCTCGACGTGGCGAGAGCCGAACGTCTTCCCGCGCGTCGCGGAGTGGACGATAAGCTCGACGGCGGGCTCCATGGAGAGCTGGTGGCCAGCGGGGACGTAGATCGTGAGCGAATCGTGGGCATCGACCGATGGAAGAAACTCTTGGACGTACTCGGTCTCGCGCATCCGGTCGTAGTGCGGGCCGTACCCATCGCGCCGAGTGAAGACACCCAACCGCTCAGACCGTTCGTACAGCCCGATCTCTCTGAGGAGCGGGAGGTAGCTCGGGTACCGAGCCACTGCAGCCGGCGAATACATCTCCGTGACGAAGTCGCCGACGCCGGTCCAATGCACGAACGCTTTGTCGGCCCCGACGGCTTCGATTGTCGCCCGCTGGACGGCCAGCCCCCACGCTGCGGTAGTGTCGAACACGAGCGGAGAAGCCAGCGTCCGGGCCGCGCGGGCGATCCGGTCGTGGTCATCTGACGAGAGCGAGACGGTCATCCGGTCGCGCGGAGCGAAGCGGCGCCTGGCGCGTCAGCGAGGCGGTCTAGCCACCGGCCGACCACACTCCGGAACGCGTCCGGCTCCTCCAGGAACGGAAAGTGTCCACTCTGCTCGAACACCACGTGCTCGGCCTCGAGCCCAGTCGCCAGCTCGCCGGGCCCCTCGTCGGGCGCGCTGACCCAGTCGTGGCGGCCCGAGAGGACGAGGGCCGGGGCGCGAATATCTGCGAGTCCGTCTCGCGGGTCGTACTCGGCGAGGAGCCCGTAGAAGGACCGCCGGACCGCGCCCGACCGGAACCGGACGCGCTCGGCGAAGGCGCCGAGGTCGTGGGCCTCGGGGTCGGCGACATAGAGCGGGAGGAGCGCGGCCATCCCCTCCGCGAAGGCGGCGTCGCTCTCGGGCGGGGCCGAGAGGGCGGCCTCGAGCGCCGGACCCGCCTCGGGCGGGAGGTCGGGAAGCCGGGCCTCGGCGCGAGCCGCGGCGGCAGCGAGGTGGTCCGGTCGCGGGGGCGGCGTGCAGAGGATGAGCCCGGCCAAGCGGTCCGGATAGAGCCGCGCGTACTCGAGCGCGATCGCCGCCCCGTATGAATGGCCGAACACGACGGCGCGCTCGTGCCCACCCGCCTCGGCGTCGAGCCGGGCGCGGACGTTCTCGACGCCCTCGGCCCAGGTCTCATTCGTGACCTCGGACCAGTCGCCGGGCTCGGGCGAGGCGCCGCACCCGAGGAGGTCGACGTAGGTCAGGCGGGCGTGCTCGGCGAGCGGGTCGAGCCAGGGGCGCAGCGTGGCGGAGTCCCAGCCGAGCCCACCGTGGAGCGCGAGGACGGCCGGGCCGTCGGAGCCGAGCGTGCGGGACGTGGAGAGGGACACGGGGTCTTGAGGCGGGGTGCTAAGAGAATACAAACGGAGACGTTAGGCGAGCGACGCCCTCGGCGCGCCAAAATGGGCACTTCCTGCCCATGCCGCTCGCGGACGGTGCCGCTAGCCTTCGCCATTGACGGCCGGGCCAGAGCTAGGACCGTCCCTCCCACCCGACCTCAGTTCTCATCCGTCGCCCGATTCCATGCGTCTTCTTGTCGTCCTCGCCGTGGCCATCGCGGCCCTTCCGCACACGGCCTCGGCACAGCAGTTCCTCCTCATCCCGGAGTCCCCGACGGACACGGACTCGGTCGAAGTCCACCGAGTAGACGGGCCGGGCGGGTTCTCCGCCGTGCGCGTCCAGGATCAAGACGGCGATGGGATCCCCGACTTCGTCGTGACCACCCTCACCGACTCGGTGACGGCCGTGAGCGGAACGGCGCCCCAGTACGTCGTCTCGGGACTCGGGGCGGAATACCCCCGGGTTGCAGCCGGGACACCGACCGGGGAGAACAGAACGTCCGCCGCCCATGGGGACACCAGCGTGCCGCAGACGGCGGCGGTGTCCACGTCCTTCCAAGCGTCGCTGTCCTCGTCGGATGGGGACCGCCCTGACGGAACAGCCACGAGGCTCTCGGACCTCTCGGGCTCCAATTCGATGGTCGAGGTTGAGGGCGTGCTCTACTTCCGTGAGTACGCCCCTGACGTGGGGAACGAGCTGTTCCGGTACGACCCGGCCACAGGCCGGAAAGAGCTGGCAGCGGACGTGGCACCTGGTGCCTCCTCCTCCTCCCCCAATGGTCTTACGACCCTGGACGGGACGGTCTACTTCGTCGCGTACACACCCGAGACAGGATATGAGTTGTTCCAATACGACCCCGCGAGCGGGGCGGCTTCGCTGGCGGTCGACATCGTCGCCGGCGCTGGCTCCAGAACCATCCACAATCTGACCGTCCTGGGCTCCGACCTCTACTTCACCTCGTATGACGACACGAGAGGCGACGAGCTGTGGCGGTTCCGTCCATCGACCGGGCAGATCACGGCCCTCCCGGACATTTTTCCGGGGACCTACCTCTACCGGTACTACCGGTACCGGACGTGCCGCGACTATTGGGGCCGCCGCTACGATTGTGGGTATTACGTCTCGACGTATCGGCCCAACAGCTCCTCCCCTCGGCACCTGACGGCCTTTGAGGGTCAGCTCTATGTCTCGGCGACGACGTCCACGACGGGGACTGAACTCTACCGGTACGACCCGGAAACCAACACCGTCGCACTCGTCGAAGACGTAGTGCCCGGAAGCGGCGGGTCCAACCCGGCGTACGTCGCCTCCCTCGGGGGCTCTCTCTATTTCCGGGCCACGACGGGTGCGACGGGCTCCGAGATCTTCAGGTACACGCCTCAAACCAGTGTCGAGGTGGTTGCCGACGTGCTGGAGGGGGTGGCGTCCTCGTCCCCCGAGTGGCTCACGGCCCTGGACGAGCGCCTCTACTTCGGGGCCACAGCAGCGAGCGGGGCGCGCTCGCTCCACCGCTACGACCCCCAGACGGGGGAGTCGACGGTCCTCGCTGACGTCCGCCTCGACGGCAAGCTCGTCCGGTCCGGCGAGCACTACTACTTCCCTGGCTATACCTCCGGGGCCGGCGTCGAGCTCTGGAGCCTCGACCCAAACACCGACCACGCCCGCTTAGCGGCCGACCTCCGGGAGGGGGGTCTCTCCTCGTCGGTTCGGTACCTGACGACTGCGGGGGATGCGCTCTATTTCACCGCCCACGACGGCGCCGGCTGGGCGTTGTGGTCGTACACGGCGGCCGCCACTAACGAACCGCCCGTAGCCGCAGACGAGGGCTTCGACGGGCTCGAAGACAATCCCCTCGCCGTCGCCGCCCCGGGCGTGCTCACGGGCGACACAGACCCCGACGGCGACCCGCTCACCGCCGCCCTCGTCTCGGACGTATCCCACGGCACGCTCGCCCTCGCCCCCGACGGCTCGTTCACCTACACGCCCGACCCGGACTTCTACGGCGACGACACGTTCACCTACCGGGCCTCCGACGGCGAGCTCGAGAGCGACCCGGCCACCGTCACGATCGCCGTCGCTCCGGTCAACGACGCCCCGACGTTCGCCGGCGGCGGCGACGTCAGCTACGTCGTGGGCGGGGGCACCCCAAGCTACCCGGCGTGGGCCACCGACCTGAGCGCCGGTCCCGACAATGAGGGCGGGCAGGCCTTCACGTTCCTCGTGACGACCGACAACGCCGCGCTGTTCGCCGCCAGCCCGACCGTGGACCCGGCGACGGGCACGCTCGCGTTCACGCCCGCCGAGAACGCCCAAGGCACCGCCAACGTCTCGGTCGTGCTCCAGGACGACGGCGGCATCGACACCGGCGGCGACGACACCAGCGCGCCTGTCGGGCTGGTGGTCTCCATCATCACCGACTCCGACGGCGACGGCGTCCGCAACGGCCTCGACAACTGCCCGGCGATCGCCAACGCGACCCAGACGGACACCGACAGTGACGCCCTCGGCAACGCCTGCGACGACGACGACGACGGCGACGGCTGGCTCGACGGCGACGACAACGCGCCGCTCATCCCCAACCCCGGTCAGGAGGACGTCGACCAGGATGGCATCGGCGACGTGGCCGACCCCGACATCGACGGCGACGGCATCCCCAACGACATCGACAACGCCCCGTACGTGGATAACGCCGATCAGAGCGACACCGACGAGGACGGCCTCGGCGACGTGATCGACCCCGACGATGACAACGACGGCGTGGCCGACTACGTCGACGACGGCGCCTTCCCCCCGACTCCCCTCGACAACTGCCAGTACGCCTTCAACCCGGACCAGGCCGACCACGAAGGCGACGGCGAGGGCGACGTGTGCGATACCGACGACGACAACGACGGCGTCGCCGACACGGTCGACAACGCCCCACTCGTCCCCAATCCGGACCAACTCGACACCGACGGCGACGGCGAGGGCGACGTCATCGACACCGACGACGACGGCGACGGCGTGAATGACACGGCCGACAACTGCGCCCTCGTCTCGAACGCTTCCCAGACCGACACCGATGGCGACGGCGCGGGCAACGTCTGCGACGCCGACGATGACAACGACGGCGTGCTCGACGCCGACGACAACGCGCCGCTCGTCGCCAACCCGGGTCAGGAGGACCTCGACGGCGACGGCGTCGGCGACGTGGTCGATCCGGACATCGACGGTGACGGCGCTCCGAACGCGGCCGACAACTGCCCGCTCGTCATCAACGCCGATCAGGCCAACGCCGACGGCGACGCCGAGGGCAACGCCTGTGACGCGGACGACGACAACGACGGCGTGCTTGATCGCGACGACGCGTTCCCGCTCGACCCGAGCGAGCAGGCCGACGCCGACGGCGACGGGACCGGCGACAACGCCGACCCGGACGACGACAACGACGCCCAGACCGACGCCGCCGAGCTGGCGTGCGGCTCCGACCCGCTCGACGCGGCGAGCACCTCCGGCGACTTCGACACCGACGGCCAACCCGACTGCGTCGATACCGACGACGACAACGACGGCACGCCCGACGACGAGGACGCCTTCCCGCTCAATCCGTCCGAGTCCACGGACACCGACGGCGACGGCACCGGCGACCTCACGGACCTCGACGACGACGGCGACGACCAGCTCGACACTGACGAGCTGGCGTGCGGCTCCGACCCGCTCTCGGCCGCCAGCACGTCGCCCGACAACGACGCTGACGGAAGCCCGGACTGCGTGGACGCCGACGACGACAACGACGAGGTCGCCGACGAGGCCGACAACTGCTCGACGCTCGCCAACCCGGACCAGGCCGACCACGAGGGCGACGGCCTCGGCGACGCCTGCGACCCGGACGACGACAACGACGGCGTGCTGGACGCGGACGACAACGCGCCTCTCGTCGCCAACCCGGACCAGCTCGACACCGACGGCGACGGCGTGGGCGACGTGGTTGACCCAGACGACGACGGTGACGGCGTCGCCGACACGGCCGACAACTGCGCGCTCCTCCCGAACGCCGACCAGGCCGACTACGACGGCGACGGCGCAGGCGACGTGTGCGACCCGGACACGGAGGCGCCCGTCGTGACGGTCGCTGCCGACGAGGTGCTTCTCTGGTCCCCAAATCACGAGTACCACACCGTCGACCTCGCAGCCCTCGGGCTGGCGGTCTCCGACAACGGCACCGCCGGTCTGATCCCGGCCTCCGACGTGGTCGTCACCCGCGTGACCTCCGACGAGGCCGAGCTGGCGAAGGGCAGCGGCGACACCGTTGAGGACATGCTCATCGGCAACGAATGCCGGTCCGTCCGGGTCCGCTCCGAGCGATCCGGTGGCGGCAAGGGCCGTGGCAACGGCCGTGTGTACACCCTTCACCTCGCGGTAGAGGACCCCTCGGGCAACGTGGGCCGGGCCACCTATAAGGTGCGCGTGCCCCACTCGCCGAAGAAGGGGACGGCCGTCGAGGACGGCGTGGTCAACGCGCTAGCGAGCGGCTGCCAGTTCGTGGACCCGTCGGCACCTGCGGCGGTCTCGTCGTCGATGCCAGGCTCGGCGTACGCCGCGCAGCAGGCGGCCCAGAGCGCGGCGTTCGAGGCTGTGGTGGAAGGAGCCCTCGCAGCCGGCAGCGAGGCCCCTCCGGAGGCCCTCACGCTGGATCGCCCATACCCGAACCCGTTCCGCGACGCCGCCGGCGTACGGTTCGGTCTTCCAGAATCGGCACCCGTCATGGTGACCGTGGTCGACGTGCTCGGCCGCGAGGTTGCCGTCCTCGCCTCCGGTGAGCGGCCGGCCGGCTGGCACACGGTTCGGCTCGACGGCAGGAGCCTAGAGCCCGGTGCTTACTTCGTCCGCCTTCAGGTGGGCGAATCACAGCAGGTCCAGCGAGTCGTCCTTACCCGGTGAGGTCGCGGAGACGCGTTCCGGTCCGCCCTGTGGTGGGGACGGGCCGGAACGCGACTTCCGGTTGACAGATCGGCATGCGGGACACGTGCTTGCGCTCAGCGTGGACGTAGGCAGAGCAGAATCGCCAGCTCATCTGCTGGCGTCCGTTCAGGAAGGTCGGCGGGCACTGGGAGCTCACAGCCGAGTGGCGCGACATTCGAGCGGCTGACCTCGGGCCGGTGTTTGCGTTCCCGAGAAGGACGTCCGAGTCATGGCTGCGAGGATTGGCATGCGCTTAGACAACATGTGTCGCCTCGCGCCTGGACAGGGTCAGCTCACACAGAGCCAGCTCGACAAAAAAACCGGCCTGCACGGGTTTGTGCAGGCCGGTTTCGATTCTCATCTCAGCTCCCCGGGTAGGATTTGAACCTACGACATTTCGGTTAACAGCCGAACGCTCTACCACTGAGCTACCGAGG
>JAULKR010081875.1:0-10912 GCA_032356305.1 Prasiola linearis | reverse complement strand
ACACACACACACACACACACACACACACACACACACACACACACACACACACACACACACACACACACACACAGAGAGAGAGAGAGGCAAAGCTGCTCCACAATGTTGCATCTTGACGTTGTCTGACGCATTACGAGCTCAATACTGAGAGAAATTTTTCAAGTCTTCAAGTGCGATCTTCTTGTTTGTGTCAATGTGGCCGCCAGAGCACCGTTCCCTATGTATGTAGCACCCTTCTCAGAAGGCTGAGAAGCACACAAATTGCTCACTTTTAAGAAACCTAGCTAAGTTTGAGGTTCGTAGACTTCCATGTAATAACTTGTGGATTAGAAGTTGCAAGATTACATGTTGTCCGTCTACATGTTCTCATCAGCACAACCATGAAGGATACGAAAGAGTTCAGCCGGTGCACTCGATTGATCACTTCACTGTTTTGACATGGCAGCGTGTGCGATGGGTCCGAGTAAAACTCGGCCTCCGAATCGGGCCCCCGCCACAGCGCTTCTACCCACAATGTCGAGACTGCAGTGTCAAACAAGCTAAAGCAGCCAAGGCGGATGTGCCCACCCTCGTGAGGCATGGTCTGGGGTTGTCGCAGAGGAGACCTCATCACCTCACAGGCATGTGATTTAACCCTTGCACACAAGAACGGAAATCTCATGGTACCGAAAGTGCTTTCGGAAAGAAAGAACGGAAAGAAAGAACGGAAAGGAAGAATGGAATCATTGTGGTACCGAAAGTGCTTTCGGAAAGAGACCTCAAACAATCGGTGCACTTTTAAATATGTGACGACTGTTGGCAATGGACAGTCAATGTCAAAGGTGTCAGGCCTCCCACTTACCTATGGATGCCCAATAAATTGCGGCTAGATTTCGGCAATTGGCTTGCCACTTGCCACGTAAAGGTAGGACAACTGTTGTGTCTGTCAGTCAGACATGTTACTCCATTGTCGGTCAATTCCTTGCTCTCATTGGTGGTTATCTTTGCCACACATATGTCGTTTGCTCTGAGTACCTACCAAGTCCCGGTCACTTTCAGTCAGCGCTATATTCTTTGTTCACAAATTACCTATGGTGCTAGATCTGTAGAGCGAATGCGCCTTCTTCAAATTGTTAAGGGTGGTATGATCCCCTGTTTTTGAAAAAATGGGGCATTCCATTATGTCGAAGATGTCTATGTGTAATATGTAAAGTAGAACGCATTGTATCCCCTGAGAGAAGAGTGTCCTTTCCTCTCGAGAACCAGATCAGCTATTGAGTTGTATCGAGGCTTAGCTTGTTTTCTGTCTGCGTCTCAGCCTTTGCTAGAAGGTTGCGTTTGCTTAGTGTGTCATCGTGCTTGCAGGGCTCCTTGTGCCGTTGCGGTGCCTCTACAGCACTCGGCCGGGTGGCGAAGACAACAGCAGCCGCATTGATCCCTTTAATCGGCCCCACGGTCGTAAACCGAGAGACCCTCGCCACACCCACACAGGGTTGACTACAAAGACCCCCTACGAGTGGTGATTGGTGATTTGTTTAGGCGATGACTCTTTGATGGATAGGGTTCAAGCCAAAGCCGGGGTAGGTGTCATTCCAGATCATCTCAGGTCGCACGGTCAGCTATCCGTGCAACTCAGCCAAGGTATGGAATAACAAAAGTTGCTCATTGTAAACATACATCTCATATGTTCAGCATGCTCTTGTATTGTGGTCCAAGTTGTGAATCCAGATTGCAGGCGTACTGTTTGCGCGAGCCTCCTAATAAGTGCTACTTTAATGAAGGCAAAGTCGGCTTTAAAGCAACAGCTTTGCATGCAGCTTTGCGAGCACTTGAAAATCTATGGCTAAATTCTAACACTATGTGCAAAATGCAGTCTTGGAAAGTTCGTGATATTCTGGTGCTAATTGAAGCACAGTATTGTAATCTGGAAACTTATTTAATTAATGTACTAATTTTCCGAATCAACAGCCGAAGAATCCTGCACCTTTTTGTACTTTTCTTTTTTGGCGGTCACCCATGTTAGGTGTTGCCGACCCTAGATTGGCCCTTGAGGCCAAATGTGGGTAATGCTCTCTCTCTCTCTCTCTCTCCCTCCCCCCCCCCTCCCTCCCCTCCCTCTCTCTTTCTCTCTCTCTCTCTCTTCCTCAACGAACATTATGAACATAAGAATATGAACTGAGTGACTCAACTTCAAGTGGTATAAACCACGTAAACAAGTGATCAAATCTGAGACACATCGTATCGTTCACTTAGACCAGGACGCAATCATCTAGTGCTCGTCAGTACAGCATTGGTGACAAGAGAGCCTCCCGAAATGATTGCAGCGAGCCTCGTCACTCATCGACCCCTATGTGCTAGTAGCTCATCAACTTCTACTTACTAGTAGCTGAGAGCTCGTCACTGATACGCTGCACTGTGACAGGTAAAGACTCCTCTGGATCGTCTCCCCAGGCGTAGCATGCTCTGAACCAGCCTGGCTCTTTTGCATGGCAGCACTCCCCTACAACCAAACGGTTCTCTTTGGATCAATGACACCAGCCCACCAAAGAACAATCAGCAAACTTCGTTCGCCAGGAGGTATTCAATGTCTTGTGACAGCCGCCATTACCACGTCCAAACTTACGGCGTCAAAGAGGCCACTGCAGCTGCATGAATACTGCACGCAATGCAACAGCTTCATAAACACCAGCGTTGGCAATTGCAGAGCTGCAATTCAACACCCCTTGTTCAAGCTCAGTACACATATTGTTGTTAGTTGTTTGACGAGAGTCCCACCCACACCTTACGCCAACGGTGTTGACATCTGTCACTTGCAGTTTCTAAAGATACACTCTGGAACACGCCATTTGTGACGAGACTTCCACATCTGCCAAGTCGCCTGTGTTTCACGTAATGATGACGTGTACGTATGCTGTGCAGTTGTGCGAATCTTGGGCATCCCTTGACGTTCATCAGACCCGACCCTTGCCCAGCAGCACTGAGACCTACATACCTCCCTGGGACGACGTGCTTCAGATACCGTCACCAGTAGGCACATCCGGGTGACAAGGGACGGCTCTGCTGAGGAAAATCTTCTTGCATATCCAAGGCAAGTCAGCTTGCCAGCTGGCACGCCTTGCCTATCTTGATGCACTGCAGACATTGCGGTGGCCGATGACCACTTCGACGCATGAACCGCTGTGCACTAGACTGATTGCGCAGCGTACCAGCTCAGCACCTTTCAGAGCACGCTCACTCCTCTCGGTCTGTTCTCCTGAGCCTTGTGCTGTGCGAGCAGACAAGCTTTGTCGTTCAACCACCTTTGTCATTCGTTCAACCACCTGGTGTGAGGATGACGTGACGGTTATCAGCGAGGCGCTGCCACAGATCCCGTTCTGCCTGCCAGGTGTTGCTGCCTCGCAGGCCCTTCCGCAGATCCATCCAGAGCATCATGGTCCCGACAGCCGCCACAAAAGGGATGCCGGCTTTGCTCAGAGCCCCTGCCACATCAGAAGGCACCACTCCCTTCAGAAGGCTCTCACAGAGGCAAGCGACCATCATGTGCAAGTCAAGGGGTTAGGGGCACCGCCTCCGCCGACAGGCCGGATTCGCTTATTACAACTCGTATGACGTAATGCCTCCACAGCCTCCAAACACCACATGTCAGCAGAGCTCAGACCTTGCCTTACTCGTGGCATGCAAAAGACGCCAGCTGTGTACGCAACCAACCGCTTGCCAAACGCAGATCACCTCCTGCTACCATTTGCTCAACCTTGCGAGTCAGATCTTTTCATGGTATGAGGCAGGCGCCGTTTAGAGGATGACTCTTTCCACCACAACAGCACAAGCACTTTCAGGCGTACGATATTGATACGTCGAGCTGCGACAGGTGCTTGTGGAAAAAAAAAGGTGAGTTGCAGCCATGCTAGATGGCATAGAGACAGAATAATTCAGATGCAATAGCCGACTTGGGAGTTCAAGATGCATCGAGCTGCAGCAGCTACTAGCCTAGTAGTATTTGCAACAATCGAGTGTGTTACGATAGGCTCCTTGTACTGCCATGCTGGACAACCTTAACCCCTAGCCCTAACCCCCACCCCCGTCTGCCTAGAAGAGCAGGCACAGGAGAGCTCCCTCGACAGTATGCAGACCTGAGATAGCTGAGTATGCGGAGCCCAAGCGGCGCGCGTTCTCGTCGCAGTAGCTGGTCAGCCACTCAGTGTCCTCGAAGACGTCGCTGAGGGCGTGCTGCACCATATTGGAGACGCCGCTGAAGTACCCCGTCGCTGCCATCGCCCTGTAACCAAAACAAAAGTAGCCTGACAAAATCAAAAGAAGCTTCCCCGTCGACAGTCCTTTGACCAAACCGTACCCCGTCGCTGCCATCGCCCTGAGACGAAAACAAAAACAGCTTGACACAAGCAAAAGAAGCTTCCTCGTTCACAGTCCTTTGACCGAAGCATCTACACAAATGAACCATGCGCTGCTCCTCAGACGGCCTTGCAATCGAGATATAAGTGTGGGCATGATGCACTTCCCCATGCTCTTTAGATTTCCAACTTTATGCTTCAACTTAAACTTTCAACTATACATTTCAAAGGCAAGTCAGCTCTCAAGACCGCCTGTAAAGTTGAACTGGCTATGCTTTTGTCTATGACGGTGAGAGGACATTGCTGGCAGAGGGCGACTTGCCAAGCAAGCCTTTGACGACAGGGAAGCGAGTGACGTTGGTGAGGGAAGGGAGGGGAAAAGGAAGAGGGGGGGGAGAGGGGGGGGGGAGGGAGAGGGGGAGGAGGGAAGTGGGCCGACAAGTGGTATGCAGTAGGTGTACTTGATGAGGTCTTGGTTGTGGGTCAGCAGCACTCCCACTCTGAAGCCGGAAGCACAGAAGTCCTGCGACACAACCGCCCTTGATGGTGTCTGGGCCGTACATCAATGCATTGACACGCGTCCATCAGAGACGCCTATCCAACAGCTCCTGGTCTTCGTGTCCTTGGCCTTTCTTTGACCCTGATCACTCACCAGGCCCTAGGCCTTGTCTTACAGCTGAAGGCCTGTCTGACAACCAAAAGCCCCTCCGACAGTGAAAGCCAGGATTGTGCAAGAGGAACGCAGACGTTGTGCCAACACGGGAGATACAAGCGATTGACGAGTAAGGTCCAGATGTCACATCAGAACTCAGCACTAATTCAGTCTTTTTGAACAGTTGTCCGTAGAAAGTTCATCCCCTGACATCATCAAAGCGCACGACTGTGCTCTCAAACAAAGCTTCCCAGTGATGGTCGTTGAAGCTCTCCACTAACCTTCCATGGAACAATGAACGATGCATCCAATGACATTCCATACGAGGTAGGGTTTAAGGTTTGGGTTTGGGTTTTGGAATAAGGTAACACAAACCCTAACCCTGGCCCTAAACCTAAAATCGTTCCCACGAATCAATGGAGTACTGACTCAGCCACCTTGTTATTGACAGGATGGATATAGGTAAACAGAGGAAAGGGAAGATGGGGGGAGAGGGGGGGGGGGGAGGGGGGGGGGGGGGGGGTGTGGAGGGAAAGGGAATGGAAGAGGAGAGGAGAGGGAAGCGCCAATGGTGTCCGTGCCTTACTGATGCCGCACACGACGTGGATGAGGGCGTCTACACGAGATGAGGACTCTGGGTGCTCCCTCTTGTGCCGAAGGGCCAAAGCTTCCATCGATGTGAATTTGGCACTTGGGTCAAACACGGATATGGCATACACCTGTCAGACGACACAGCAGCCTTTGAGCTGCGGATTGTTTCCATTGGATTGGCAAAAGGCGACTTATCGGCGAGGTTCGACCAAATTAATTAATCTATTCTGCTGACATCACCAAAGTTGCGTTTGGTCCCTTTCACGTTCGTTATTCCCTGGCCTAGCAACTTTACTTCTGCTTGGAGCTGCTGCTTGAAATAGGTATCAAACAATAGGTATCCACCAATAGCTATCAACCAACAGGCATCAACCGATAGGTACCACCCAATAGGTACCACCCAATAGGTATCAACCAATAGGTATCAACAGGCCCGCAGCGATGATGCGGCAATGCCCACTCTCCTACGAGCTTGAACTGCTGGAGTGCTACTTTCAAGGAGGTCGGAGGCCGACCGGTCGGCCCTCCCCCTGTGTGCTGATTCATCGATCCAATAAAAACATCAAAACTGAAGCGTTGAGCACCGTGTGCCTCCATCTCAAGGTTCATACAGAAGGTCCGATGCGACGCCGATTCGATCATGAAAGCGCGAGTTTTGTCTGACCTGTGCTGACAGTCGGGACTCTTGAGTCTTGCCTTGACTCTTACAAACGGGTGTTGCGGGCATGCAACAACTAAGGAGGAGGGTGACTAAGATGAGACAGAAATACAAAACCCACCTCGTCTGAGATGAGGTGGACCCCCCTGCTGCAGCACCACTCCAATATCGACACCAGCTGCTCATCCGAGTAGATAATGCCCTGCCGACAGCATCACGACAGCTCCTCACGGTCAGACAGTCAGACAGCAGGTGCAATGAACGGGTTGTTAAGCAAAGCAGCATGACTCACATGAATCTATGTTTAGTGCAGTGCCTTCACTGCTGAGGTACTGGACGCAACCCTTTTGCGACATGTAAAAGTGCGGGGCTCGAACCAACAGAGAAGATGCATGTGAAGGATGAGACAATTGTACAAGCAAGAAGCATTGGTAACAATCTCGAACTAATTATTTGTCCTCACGAATCATCTGCCTTGTGTTAACAGAGCAGAGCCAAAACACAGGGCAAGCTCAAGCACTGTCAAAGCCACTGCAGGCTTTTGTGAAGGAATTTTGTGAAGGAACATGTCGTGGTGTAGGTCGCACCAAAGGATTGTTGGGGTTACATAGCAGCAGTGTATGCACATGGTGACCGGCTGCCTCGGCTGCATCTGCGGCGTCAGATAGAGCCGCTGCACAGCTCCCACTGTCCGGGAGAAACATGGGCCAAGGCTCTAGCCTCGCAGACGCCTGCATGTCGCAACGGGCTACTACGGTCATCTTCCCATCGGTTCCGACCTTGAGAAGCTCAGAACAAATCTCAGAAGAAGTAGGCTCCCTGCAGTGAGCCTCTCCCTTGTATGGACGATAGTGAGTTCAACAAAGCCTCGAAACGTCTCCCGATGAGATTCAACGTGCTGTACGGTTGGAGATATCTTGAGACTAAGCCGGCGAAGGACGATGGTGGTAGGATGTTACGAATTGACCACATCAAGAGATGCTAGGCGAAGGCCACGTCTCGAAGGCCAAGAAAGGTAAAGGTTTCATGCACTGCAGATCTCACAGCCCAGGTCGCTGCACACGTCTGCCTTTTTCAGTCTCACGTTTTTTGAACACTGAGTCTCACTGTTGGTTTATCACAGACATACGAAAGATTTTTATCAGGCAGCCATATTCAAGAGGAGTGGTAACAAACAACACCTGCATCGATGGCTGTTGAGCTGGCCAGCACAGCCATCAACTAATCTCACACGTCACACTTTCATTATACATATTCTCACATATTCGCCGACTGATACACGAAACAATGTTGAATATGTTGTCTAAATGGCGAAACCAATCTCGAGTGAGGTCTTCACCATGCTCTTTGGCTGTTGTATGAAATATGACACCTCGTGTGATAAATTACACAATTTGCTGCAAAGCCATAAGAAAGACTCCAAGCAGCTAGTGAAAAATGCAATAAATAAAGGGATCTGCACATCTATGCTCACCTAAAAGTAAAAGCTAATACTTCACTGGCAAACGAAAACGAATGCACCTTGAGGATTGCACTGAATTGAGAGGCATGCGACCCGTACCCTGGTGTCGAAGTCGAAACCTGGGTAGTACGGTGCTGGGATCAGCACCGCATCCCCGGGATCGGCCATCATGTTGAAGAAATTGGACAGGACAGCGCCACAGCCCGTGGCCACACAGATGTTGGAGAGGTCTACCTCTATCCCCTGCATGATCAATTGCAGGGTGCTTCGTTAATCGGTTTTGTCAATCGGCTGCATCAAGGTTGTTCCTGGGAAATGTGCATCCTGCTGGGTCAATTGTGCTCTGATCGTTCGATTGCAGTGATGCTGTCAAGGTTCTGATCGTCCGAACATAGTAAAGCTACCATGGTTCTGATCGTCCGAACATAGTAAAGCTACCATGGTTCCAATCGTCCGATCATAGTAAGGCTATCATGGCTCTGACCAAGCAGCACAGTGAAGGCTGCTTGACATTCCCATGGTGGTAAGCGTACAGTGTCACGTCGCAGTGCAAGACGTTGGTAAAGACTCAACTTCATGAAGGTGCTACGCAGCATGTTGGCTAGGGCCGCCCGAAACCGAGGGACGCCCTGGAAGCTGCAGCACCCCTCAACAAGTCATCATGCAGCGTTACGTTTTGTGCTTTTCATCTTCTTAACAAGACATCTTTGACAAGCACGTATCCAATTTGACAGCTGCTGTGCCCCCTCGACAAGTGATTACGTAAAATTATATTATGTGCTTTTTACCTCGGGGCAAACATTTATCAGACATCAGACAAGAACATCAGACAAGAACTTAACTAAAGTCCGAGCTGCAGTACTTCTCGTCAAGTGAATATGCAATTTCGTCTCATGTGCGTTTTACAGCTTGGGGAAGATTGTTGAACGGGCATATAATCAAGAAAACAGCTGCAGCACCCCTTGAAATGTTATCATGCGAATTTTAGAAATATGCGTTTCACCTCGTGCACAATAAACATTGGACAAGCAGATGTGCAAAATTGCAAACTGCCTCAAGTTTTACTTCGTCGAGTGCACATGCATCAATATACGTTATATGTATTGAAAGCAAGCATACAGCAGCTGCTTTATTGCATCGCTTGATCAGAATGATGCCGAGCGTATATTGAAAGCAACATCATGCCCATGCAGAATCAGCATGACTGCATGTCATAATGCTGAATATCTGCTGAGCAAAGCACAGCTAAGACTTCACGGCCACAACAGGCCACAAAATGCACTCTATGCTGTTGCAGCATGCCACACTGTGTGGAGCAAGCTGGCGCGAAATGTCATCTTTGGAATTGTGTATGACGACACCGTATACCAAATGGTCGGTTTCATCATACAAGCAATTTGGCACAAATAGACAGTTTTGTATGATGGGGAGACGCACTCATCGTAGAAGAAAGCCTCGCGGGGGACGCTGGGTATTCTCCCCAAACGATCTTGCACCAAGTCGATACTTTGGCGGTTCTCTGCCACGGCCAAGACGGTGTAACCCTCCGGATTGTCAACGTCCCTGGCGTATGAAGCACAAACCCATATCGCCCAGAAGCTTCTCGTCATGTCAAGCCCTCGGAGAGAACCATTTCGCGCAGGCACACTCAGCTGCTCGAATTGTGTGCAGCATACATGCACATGCATGACCGAGTATTAACGCAATCTCTGCAAGAGAATCGCGACCGTCCTTGATGCTCACCAAAGTCCCTCAGCGACTGCTTGACCGATACCAGCAAAGTAGTAAGCGCCTGAGAACGTAGCCAGGATGTGCTCTCCTCGAGGCCCGACAGAACCTGGCTCACGCTTTACGCTCTTCGGCTTGTCGCCATTAGTTGCTCTGCATGCAGAATTGGCAGAAGTGACAGGGTGAATCTGCGTTATATGAGAAGAATGCGTAAAGTGGACGAAAGAAAGCTTGAGAGGTTCCCGAGAGGAAATCGCCTTTGCGCTCAAGTATTCAGCACTTGACTGGCTCAACATGACCAAATTTTCACTTGATGCATATGTGAGTTGAACAATTGATTAGCTATGCATGTATTAATGATGGTGCAAGCTCGAAATCGCCCAGTATGATCAAATCGCATTTATATTATGTATGCTTGAGGCTTTATATTGCTGTGCTACTGCTTTCCACCATCGGTATAATTTTCCGAGATTCATGGAGGGCATACACGGCATTAAGACCATCTGTCTGAGCCGTCTCGGTCGACATCCTGCGTCGTATGCTGAAGCTGTACCCGTCCTGCAGATTTTCCCTGCTGATTGAGTCCTCGCGATGGAAAGCGCAGCTGAAAGGATTTAATGATCTTCAAGCCTGAAAATTCAAGAATTTAAATGAACAATACGGCCGTAGCAAAACAGCATGAGGTTAGAAAGAAATTTGACTGTAATACGATTTGTCACGATTAGTCATTCCTCTTCAGTATGTAAATGGCCCTGCCCATCTAAACCTAACCCCAGACTTGCTGCTTTTGATGCTATAAGAAAAACCATGAGCTAAAAGATATGATACCGAAGAATTGTGGATCGATTACCCAGGAATTTGGACCTCTGATCCCATGGACCTATTTAAACCCTGTCCGGATCCGTTATCTTGAGTACCCATCTAGTGCACATCGTATGATAAGTAATGGGCACATACGCAGCTGTACATAAGACTAATACAATGACATCAGAAAGCCTCGCAGAAATTATATCTCGCTCATCAAAGAGACGTCCGAAACGCACGTAAACATTGAAGGTTCTTCTGTATCTACTGTGTTGCTCTCGTGTTGCAAAGCCTCTTAAGACTGCAAAGCCCTGCCTTTGTGCAATTTACCTTTGTGATAGTTTTCGTCCAATGTGAATGCTGCAAAGTAATTGTCCCTGTCGTATCCTCCCGTGTCACTACGAATGGAAGCTCGTATTTGAATGAAACTGCATCATTATCCTGATGCATTAATTAATAATCCAAATGCAAAAGAACGAGCTTGCCAATGTACAGTATTACGGTGACAAACAGCAAGAAGTAGAAGTCTACGGTTCTGGTCGTCGTGAAATTTGTAGCAAGACAACGCCGAGTTATCTTATCTGTATGATATGCAAAAAGATCTTAAAACCCACATTATGTGTGTGTGTGTGTGTGTGTGTGTGTGTGTGTGTGTGTGTGTGTGTGTGTGTGTGTGTGTGTGTGTGTGT
>JAULKR010081764.1:0-10912 GCA_032356305.1 Prasiola linearis | reverse complement strand
AGCCCTACGAAAGCATCCAGGAAGTCTGGCCCGACTTCCCGACTCACAACGCGGACTTCTACTACGAGGACGACTGATCCTCGGCCAGGCCATCGGCCGACGGCGCCTCGGCCTCATCATTTGCTCCCGCTTCGGTCTCGACCGGCTCGGGAGCATCGGGCAGCGGAGGCATTCCGAGTGCGGTCTCGATGCGCTCGACGCGCGCCGCCAGGCTTGCCCAGAGCTGGCCGTAGGCGCGAGATAGCTGTTCGTCGGCGACGCTGAGCGCGTGCAGCGTATCGCCCACCTGGGCGCGCGGCGGCATCACCGCCAGCGCCACGTCTCCGAGCGTGAGGCCGGCGGCGCCGAGCTCTCTGGGCAGCGGAACGTGCTGGAGGCGGGACCGGAGGCCGACCGCGTGATTACGGACGTTGAACGTTCGGTCTACGGCCGCGTCGAAGACGTACTGGACGCTGGGCACGTCCTGCCGGGGCTGCGCGAGGGCGTGGCGCACCAGCACGTCTGCCTGGATGCGGCCGATGCGGATGGTCCGCACCACGTCTCGCTCGGCGTCGATGGCGGTAAGTGCGGCGAGCTGCGTCTGGAGACCATCGTCCGGCTCGGCCCCGTGCGTTTCAGCGTCGAGTGCGAGCGCCGCGGCGATGCGGGCGCGCAGGGCATCGTGGAACGGTTCGAGCGACTCGCGCGCCGCGGCGCGCTCTTCGTCGGCGGCCGCCGCACGGCGCTGAGCGGTGGCTAGCGTGGCGTCCTCGAGGCCAAACTCGGCCGGCTCGATGGGGACACGCCCACGCACGAGCGCGGCGGCGGCGGCAGCCTGGAGCGTGGCGCCCATCGCGTCGTCCATTCGTTTCGTGGCCTGGCGCGCCGACGGCGCGAGCGCGACGACCCGGTCGCGCGCTTCGGCGAGCGCCGCTCCGGCATCTGCCGGCGGCGCGAGCGCGCCCGGCGCGAGGATGGGCAGATCGCCGACGCCTTGGGTCAGGCGGCCGAGCGCACCGAAGGACTCGGTCTGCGCCTCGCGGTCGGCCAGCAGCGCGGCCGTCGGCACCAGCTCGATGTCCACGTCGAGGGCTTCGGCGTAGAACGCGGCCGTCGCGCGGCGGCAGACGTCGTCGAAGTCGGCGAAGAGGTCGCGAGCGGGGAGGTCGGGAAACGGGAGGCCGGCGCCGCCTTCGCGCTTGGCGCTGGCGAGGCGTTCGGCGGTCGCCGGGTGCGTGTCGAGCGACGAGGTCTGGGCGCCGCGCGCGTCGGCCAGAATGGCCTCGGCCACCGTCGGTGGCATCTCGGAGCGCGCGAGCACCACGAGCGCCGGCAGATCGTCCGGCAGGCGGCGCGTGGGGATACGCACGTCGAGGTCGGCGAAGGCGGCGCCCTCAGCGGCGTTGAGCAGCACGAGCGCGTCCGTGGTTTCGGCGAACGCCGCGGCGCCGCCCACGCGCACCTCGTAGCGGTCGGCGTCGAACTCCATCTGGCGCAGCAGGCCGCGGCTGAGCCGCCGGCCGACGTTCATCAGCACGCGCAGCACGCCGCGCCCGAACGCGACCGCGAGCAGGGCGAGCGTGAACACCAGCCCGACCCAGCCGCCGGAGCCCTCGGCGGCGTCGTGCAGCGAGTCGTCGAAGCCGTCGCGCTCGGTCACCACGCGCTCGAACCAGCGGCTGACCGATTCCACGATGTAGGTCAGCCGCATCCCGCCGCCTTGTGCGAAGTGGCCCAGTTCGTGCGCCAGCACGCCCGCGAGCGACCGCACGCTCAGGTCGCCGGCGAGCGGCAGGCCGATGGTCAGCACCAGATCGTTCGTCGCCATGGAGAGCGCGCCGCGGCGGAAGCGCGCCGACGCGTTCGCGCGGCCGTCCACGTCGATGCGGACCGGGCGCGGCGCGCCGAGGGCGTCGGCCAGGCGGTCCACGAAGCCGTAGAGTACCGGCTCGTCCTGGCGTATGAGCGCGACGGGCTCGCTCTTGACACGCCGCTTCGCGAAGATGGGCTTGACGAGCGAGATCACGACGACCACGCCGATCACGAGCGGCGCGATGTAGAGCAGCAGCGTGAACCAGCCGACGTTCACCGTGAAGATGCCCAGGCCGACCACGGCGTACGTCAGCACGGCCCAGATCACCGCGCACACCAGCGCGATGTAGAGGAGGGGCAGCAGCACCATGCCGACGGCCGTGGCGGCGGCAGCGGCGCGGTAGCCCGGCGGCGTCCTGACGGGATCGACGCGCTGGGCAAATGCGTCGGCGAGGGCGGGTGGGAGAACGGTCTGCGGTCGGCTCATCCCTGAACCTAACGCGCGGCGAAGACGAGGCACTGTTGGGACGAAAGCGCGGCAGGGCCAGCGCGAGAACACGTTTTCGGTCTCGACCACCGCTGAGGAGATCTCGGATCAAGCGCGGGATGAGTCGTGGGGAAGCAGCAGGAAGTGTGCGCGCTCTGGGAGACGCGGCGCCTCGCCGTGGTGGAATCCGCGGTCGGCTCACCGGGTCATCCCTCGATCTGTATCTGTTGGGTCAGAGCGGCTCTCAGGCTCGGATCCGGGAACGGCCGGCCGTATTGTCTCCTCTTTCCTCGCCACGCGCGCCGATGTCTCTTTCCGATCTGGTGCCTAGTGGCAGCGACCGTCTCCGTGCGGACGTTCGCATCGCAATCGGTGGTGGGCTGATTGCCGCCGCCTTGATGTCGAGTCTCGTGCTGGCCGTGGGCAACCTGAGCGCGTTCGAGGCGAAGCGGCTGCTGGAAGCTTCGCTGCCGACGACACGCTTTCTGTGCTCGTCCGTCATGGCGGCCTCGGCGACCACGCTGGCCCTGATGCTGACGCTGCTCAGCCTGTCGGCCGGCATCGACGGAAAGATCAAAGGCACGCACTTCGAGCGGATTCGGCAGGTGGCGCTCGTGGACGTCGTCGCGTTCATCGGCGCCACGCTATTGCTGGTGGCGCTCGTGGTGCCCGTCGGCGAGGCGAGCGAGATCCCGGCGAGGTGGTACGACTCGCTCTATTACGCCTCGGCGCTGCTGGCCTCCATGCTGGGCGGGATGCTGGTCGCGGTGATGCTGCTGCTCTACGCCGCCGTCCGAGACCTCATTTTGGTCTTCGGTCCCGGCGACGACAACCCGCTAGTGGAGGCGGTTGAAGAGGAGACGGGCGAGCAGGAAACAGAAGCCGCCGAAAAGAAAGAGATGTCCGAGGCCGACTGAGCCGACCTCAGAGCTCCGCCCACTGACGCCTTCATCGACGCGCCCGACGGGCGGTGAGTCGCGGCGCTTGGTGGCGCTGTTCCAGGACGCGACCGGCGAGCCGCCCGTGATGTGGAGCGCAAAGATCGTCGGCTTCGGATATCACCACTCCACTACCGCTACGCATCGGATCTGCGAAGGCGACTGGATGCGGCTCGGCTTCGCACCGCAGAAGTGGCACCTGTCGCTCTCCCTCCCAGGCGCACGCCGAGGTACTCGGTCGCCTCGGTCCGCGACGCACGGGCTCAGGCTGTGTCTACATGACGCGTCTGGAGCATCGACGAAGGCGCGCTGCGCGAGCTGGCCGCAGCGTCGCAGGCGTGCCTGGCGGCGGCGACCTACAGCGACTCGCCGGCGGCAGGCTCGGCGAGGAGTGACCACGCGCGGCCGGAGAAGCCATGGCCGAGGACGGCCTCGAGGCGGCGCGAGAGACGCGCGACCGCCGCGGCGTCCACGCCCGTCTCGACATCCAGCCCGGCGAGCAGGCACACCGTGTCCTCGGTCGGGATGTTGCCCGTCGCGCCGGGGATGAACGGGCAGCCGCCGGTGCCGCCCAGCGCCACGTCGAAGTGCGTCACGCCCTGGCGCAGCGCCTCGGTGACGTTCGCGAGGCCCGCGCCCCAGGTGTCGTGCAGGTGCAGCACAACGGGCACGCCCGCGCTGACGGCGAGCGGTTGGATGCGCTCCAGCATCCGGGCGACCGTGAGAGGCGTCGCCTGACCCGTCGAGTCGGCGAGCGAGAGTTGATCGACGCCGAGGAAGAGCGTGTCTCGAACCATACGGACGACGTGCTCCGGATCCGTCGGGCCGTCGGCGCCGGCGCCCCAGACGCACTGCAGGCCGGCGCGGACTTCGAGGCCAGCGCTGCGCGACATCGTCACCATCGTGGCGAGGTCGGCCTGAGCTGTCTCTACGTCCATGCCGGCGTTTCGCTGGCTGTGGGCGTCATTTGTGGAGATGGAGAGGTCGACGGCGTCCAGGTCGGCGCTGGCGGCGCGGTCCACGCCGCGCGCGTTGAGCGCGAGGCCGGAGAACACAGCGTCGCCGCCGCGCGGGTGCCGCGCGCGGACAGCGGCGCAGACGGCCTCGGCGTCCGCCATCTGCGGCACGCGTTTCGGGTGGACGAACGACGCGATCTGGATGTCGCGAAGCCCGGCGGCCACGAGGCCATCGACCAACTCGACTTTGAGCGCCGTCGGCACGGTGACGGCTTCGGCCTGCAAACCGTCGCGCAGGCCTACTTCTACGAGCGTGGCGGCGGCGGGGAACGGAGTCGTCATGGCGTGGCGCGAGAACGTGGAGCGAAGGCGAGGCGCCAAGATCGCCCTCTCCGTCGGCGTGGCTCGGCTCAGCGCGTGCGCTGTCGGCGGCGCGCGGCAGGTGCATCGTCGGAGACATTGTCGGCGCGGTCTCGCTCGCCGCCGCGAGCGGCGCGGTCCTCCGCTTCGCGCTCGCGCAGCATTCGCCTCGCTCGGGCGTCTCCGAAGACGGCCATCACCAGTGTGCCTACAAGGATCAGCGCCATCGCCACACCGAAACCCCAGTCCGTGTTGGGCAGCGTCAGGCCGCAGAGCACAAACACGGCCGAGAGCACCATCAGATCCCGGCCGCCGGCGGCGTTCGCATCGTACCAGACGCGCTCGTCGG
This sequence comes from Prasiola linearis, assembly GCA_032356305.1. Lineage (NCBI taxonomy): Eukaryota > Viridiplantae > Chlorophyta > Trebouxiophyceae > Prasiolales > Prasiolaceae > Prasiola > Prasiola linearis. The sequence continues at coordinate 6,031 of JAULKR010081764.1, read as the reverse complement.
CTCGCGTGGCCCGCGTGCGGATGCCGTACGTGCTGTTCGGCGGCACGCGGCGCTTGACGAGCGGGTATCCGACCCAGGTGTAGAGAGCGGCGAGGGCGAGCAGGATGAACGTGGTCATGGGAATCAACGGAAGGCGAGTGCGCTCTACGGACCCCACCTCGACCCGTTACACCTTGCGCACGAATTCCGACTTGAGGCCCATCGCGCCGACACCCGGGATGCGGCAGTCGATGTCGTGATCGCCGTCCACCAGGCGGATGTTCTTGACCTTCGTGCCCACCTTCACCACGGACGACGAGCCGCGCACCTTGAGGTCTTTGATGACCGTGACGGTGTCGCCGTCGGCGAGCGGCGCGCCGTTGGCGTCGCGCACGGTCGTGTCGGGCGCCGCCGGGGCGACTTCGGCGGCGTCCTGCGACCACTCGCGCGCGCACTCGGGGCAGACGAAGTTGTTGCCGTCTGGGTAGACGTAGGCGGAGCCGCAGGACGGGCAGGTGGGGATGTCGGGCATGGCGAGTCGGGGTGGGGCGAGAGTATAGCGGGCGCGCCGATCGGCGGCGCAGCGTGGCGAACCCGCGGCAGATGTGTCGGGACCGTCGCAGAGTACCGGAGAGGCTGTGGCATCGGCGCGGCGGCGTGCGAAACGGGGAGCGCGCCCCGTACTGTCGGCCCGTCCACTGACGGTCGTTCCCCCCAACACACCTCTCATCTCATGCTTCAACTTTTTGGCCTGTCCCGCCGCGCCAGCGCGGCTCTCGTCCTCGGCCTCGGCCTCTCGGCTACTGCCGCCGCCCAGCCCAGCCTCGACGCGCGCCTCGACCGCATCGGCGAGCGCCTCGACCTCACCTCCGAACAGACGACCCGTCTCGACGCCGTGGCGGCGCGCACGCCGGACGCGACACCGGCCGACCTGTGGACCGTCGCCGCCGAAGTCCACTCGGTGCTGACGCCCGAGCAGCGCGCGGCGCTCCGCGAGCGCGGTGCAAATGGGTCCGAACGCGGCGCGCGCGGTGCCCGTCGCGGTCAGCGTGGTGCTCGCGGCGGACAGCGAGGCGAACGCGGTGAAGGCCGCCGCGGCCAGCGCGCCGACGGCGCGCGTCCCACCGACGCCGAGCGCGACGCGCGACGTGCCCAGCGGGACGCACAGCGCGAAGCGACGCAGCCCATCCGCGACGCCGCGCGCGAGCGCCAGGACGCGCTCCGCCAGCAGCTTCGCGACGGCTCGCTGAGCGACGCCGCCTACGCCGACGCCGTCAAGGCGCTGCGTGACCAGACGCGCGGTCAACTCCGCGAGGCCGCCACGCCCGAGCAGCGCGCCCGAATGGACGAGCGCGACGCGCAGCGCGAGGCCGCTACGGCTGCGCGTGACCGCGTCCTTGGGATCACACCTGCGCAGAAAGCGCAGCTAGACGCCCGCCGCGCCGACCGCGCTCGCGGCACGGACGTACGCCCGTTCCTGGATGACCAGGGCCGTCTAGACCGACAGGCCATGCGCCAGGCTCAGCGCGAGCAGCGCTCTGGGCGGGACGACGTGCTGACCGAGCCGCAACAGGAGGTCAGCGCCATCCACCGCGCGCTCAGCGGCGGACGAGGCGGTCGCGGTCACCGTGGCGGTGGACAGCGCGGCCGCGGCCGGCGCTAACCCGCACGGCCCGCCAGACAAACTGCGCCCCGGCTGGAGTCGTCCAGCCGGGGCGCAGGCATATCGAGAGACGACGTGCGTCAGTCGCGGCGGCGCAGGCGGCGCGCGGCGAGCCCGGCGCCGGCGAGCGCCAGCAGTCCTAGTCCCCCGTCGATCGGCACCTGCGTGGGCGGGTTGCCAGTGCAGCCGCCCATGCCATCGTCGGTCTGGCCGGGCGGGCACGGCACCAGTGAAGCGAAGCCGCCGCCGTCGGCTGCTTCTGCGGACTGAACGCTGGGTGCGGCCCAGTCCGGGAGCGACTGCGCCTGTCCGGGCAGGGTGAGAGAGAACGCGAGGGCGGTGAGGAGAAAAACGAATCGCATGACAGATTGGAAGTCGGAGAGATTGAAAGACAGAGGCGGCGACGCCCTCTCCTACGAGAAAGGCGCCGCCAGGAGGTCATCTAGCGGACGATGCTCAGGCGCTGCGTTTCAGCGAAGCTCTCGCCTTCGACGCGCACCACGTAGACGCCCGTCGCGAGACCGGAGGCGTCCACGGCGAGCGTGGCGCGGTCCGCCACCTGGGCGTCGAGCAGCACGGCCACCTGGCGCCCGAGCGCGTCGTAGAGCGCGGCGCGGACGTGCTGCGGCTGCGCGACGGTTAGCGACAGCTCGGCGCGGCGCGTGGCCGGGTTGGGCACGGGCACGGACAGCGCCGAGACGGCGTCGGTGTTGCCTTCGGAGGAGACGAGCGATCCGGAGACGACCAGCTCGAAGCGGTCCGCCCAGCCGGTCGCGGAAGCCGTGAAGGTCAACTCGCCGTCGGCGAGGTCGGCGACGGCGCCGGTTTCGAGGTCGCGAAGCGTGACCGCGCGGCCCTCGGGGAGTGCGTCGGCGCGGACGGTGAACGTGCCCTCGCCGGACGTACGGAACGCCACCGGCACGGCGACCTCTGCGGTCTCAGCCGCGAGGGCCAGGACAGCCTGTCGGTACGCGGCGCCGTCGCGCTGCCCGACCGGCGCGATGGAGGCACTCTCCGCGGCCGGCGTCGGCAGTTTGGAGGCGTCGAAGCGGTCCCAGCCGTCGTCGGCGCCGTCGCGGAGTTGGACCCAGGCGGCGCGGTCGTGAACCGCCGTGCCCGAGGCGAGCGTGCCGCTAAGCACCAGACGCACGTCGGAGTTCGGCGCGGTCTTGCCGTAGAAGGGCGGCGTCGCGCCCGGGTTCTTCGACGCGACGGCGTAGGTAAAGGCCGGATCGCTGGCGCCGCCCGTGACCTCGCCGAAGAAGCCCTGCCACACGGCGGCGACATCGCTAGCGCCGGTGCCATCGTCTTGCTGAAGCGGGACGTAGCTGTTGGTCTCCGGGTCGAAGGCCTGAAGCGCGTTCTGGAGCGTGCCGTTGGAAACGGTGACCCCCGACACGTCGAATGGCGTCTCGAACGGGTTGCCGAGCATGTAGGCGCCGTCAGTGGTGAGGCCCTGGGGGTAGGCGTAGGTCACGTTGGCGGTGTTGCCCACGCCGGAGCCCACGAGCGAGAAGCCGGTCAGCTCCTGGCCCGTCGAGGTGCCCGGGCCCGCGGGCGCCGTCGGGTCCGGCGTCACGTCGCGGTCGAAGAGATACCAGAAGAAGCCCTCACCAGGCTGGAACGTGTAGTCCGTGGAGTTCGGGATGAGGTACTGGGTGCCGTCGTACTGGACGTAGATGATCCGCTCGCCGTCCTCGTACTGCGCCTCGCCCACCTCACCGGCGGCGACGCCCTGGACCAGATTCTGACCCGCGAGTTCGCGGATGGGCACGCCGTCCACCGGTGCCGACAGCAGGCGGAAGCCGCCGCCGTCGCCCTGCGCCGAGGACGGGTTGTAGAACGCGCTCTGCGATGCCGCGGTGGTCGGCTGGAAGGTGGCGCGAAAGCTCATGTCCTGTCCCACGCGCTCGGTCGCCGCCGAGATGTCGCCGGCGTTGTTACGGTAGAGCTGGCCGCCGGCGTACGGGTCGCGAGTGTCCCAGACCCACTGTGCCTGACCAGCGGTGACCTCGAAGAAGACCGTGTAGACCTCGCCCATCACCACCTCGACGGGGTTGCGCAGCGGCAGGTTGTAGATGAGATAGTTCGGGAACGTGGCATCCGCCGGAAGCGGGATGTTGTACGAGATCGTTTCAGCGAGGCGGTCCTCGCTCGGGCCGTCGCTGTCGAACGCGCGAACGGCAACGGTGTACTGAGTGCCGGCAGGCGCGGCCGCGCTCTGGCGATAGGAACCGAGCACCACCGATGTGAGCTGGCCGTCACACGGCGCCGTGAAGGACTGCCCGAGCACGATGCCTCCCGGGTCGATCGTCGTGAGGCTGGTAATGGTCGTGGTTCCGGCGGTCTGCCCCGCGGTGCAGGCGGCCACGCGGCTGGCTGGCCCGGAGGTATCAGTCGGCGCGAGGACCGTGATCTCGCCCGTCGGTGAGATGGAGGTCGGGACCTCGACCGCGTCGGCGGCGGTGAGCGTGACGGGGACGCCGTCGGGTGCTGTCGCGCTGGACGCGGACGGACTCTGGGCCTGGGCCGAGACGGTGAGGGCGCACAGCAGCGCAGGGAGTAGCAAACGAGTCACGTGGGGCGACGGGCTGATGAATGGAGACAATTTGGGGAATCTAAACCATAAGGCCAACTAGCGTCTTCTCAAAGCTTGGCCCATCCGAGCGTCGTGGCGTGCGCGGACCTCATAACGCGCCAGGCGGTGACGTCGGAATCCCGAGCCCGCGCCGGGGCGTAGTCTAAACCGCCGCCCGCGTCGGTTGTCGGGCGGCCCCACCCACGTCACACGAGAATGTTCGGCTTCAACAGCGGGTACGTCGAGGACCTCTACGCGCAGTACCTCCAGAACCCCGAGTCGGTCAGCGCGAGCTGGCGCGAGTTCTTCGCCGACTTCGACCCCGGCCCGACCTACAGCGCCTCTATCGGCGCCGGCCCGGCCGAAAGCGCCGCCAAGGGCACGAACGTAACGGCGTCGCCCCAGAACGGGGCCCCCAGCGCCGCGTCCCGTGGCGACGGCGCACCGCCAGCTCCAAAGCCGGCCGCTCAGCCGACGGCGGCTCAACCGGCGGCGCCCGCTCCGAGCCCAGCGCCCGCGAAGGCGCCCACGCCGAGCGAGCCCTCGGCCCCGGCGCGCCCGCAGGTTTCGGTGCCCGAAGGCGCCGAGACGAGCCCGCTGCGCGGCGTCGCGCAGAAGATCGTGGAGAACATGGAGGCCAGCCTGACCATCCCGACGGCCACGTCCACGCGCGACGTGCCGGTGCGGCTCTTGCAGGAGAACCGCCGCCTGATCAACCGCCACCAGGCCGCAACCGGCGGCAACAAGGTCAGCTTCACACACCTGATCGCGTATGCGCTGATCCAGGGCATGGAGCAGGTGCCCAGCATGAAGGCGTCGTTCAACGTGGTCGACGGCAAGTTCGTCCGGGTCGATCCCGAGCACACTTCGTTCGGCTTGGCCATCGACGTGGAGAAGCGCGGCAAGCGGCAGTTGATGGTGCCGAACGTCAAGGAGGCCGAAGGGCTGGGCTTCGCCGAGTTCCTGGGCGCTTACAACGACATCGTCAAGCGCGCTCGCGACGGCGGACTCCAGCTGGACGACTTTCAGGACACGACCGCCACGCTCACAAACCCGGGCGGCATCGGGACCGTCATGTCTGTGCCGCGGTTGATGCCGGGCCAGAGCGCCATCTTCGCCGTCGGCGCCATCGGCTACCCGGCGCACTACGCCGGCATGGACCCGGCCGAGCTGGCGCGCCTGGGCCTGAGCCCGGTGATGACCATGACGAGCACCTACGATCACCGCGTGATCCAGGGCGCGGAGTCGGGCGAGTTCTTGAAGCACGTCCACCAGCTCCTCGTGGGCCAGCACGGCTTTTACGACAGCGTCTTCCAGAGCCTCGGTCTTCACGTTCCACCGTTCCGCGCCGGCGAGGACTCGACGCCGTCGCTGGGCAAGGCGTCGCTCGGGTCGAGCAGCAAGAAGAGCAAGATCGAGAAGCAGGCGCGCGTCTACGAGCTGATCCGCGCGTACCGCGTGCGCGGGCACCTGCTCGCCGACACGAATCCGCTCGGCTACGAGCCGCGCAACCACACCGAACTGGACCCGGCGAGCTACGGCCTGACGGTCTGGGATCTGGACCGCACGTTCCTGACCGGCGGCATGGCGGGCGTGGGCTCGGGCCTGGCCGGCAAGGCCAAGTCCACGCTGCGCGACATCCTGGACACGCTGTGGGATACCTACACGGGGCATGTGGGCAGTGAGTTCATGCACCTCTCGTCGCCGCACGAGAAGCGCTGGCTGATCGAGCGCATCGAGCCGCAGCAGTTCCGCGAGCCCATCGACCGGGAGCGCAAGATGCGCATCTTCGAGAAGCTCAACGAGGCCGA
>JAULKR010081653.1:0-10914 GCA_032356305.1 Prasiola linearis | reverse complement strand
CGCACACACACACACACACACACTCTCCCACACACAGACACACAAGCATGCATGCACATGCACATGCACACAAGCACACACACAAACACACACACACTCACACACATGCAAATATTCCGCACCTTCCTTCTCTTCTTCTGTCCTCCCTTTCTTCGAGGTTAGGTTGTGATGTACATGTATTTACGTACATGGGCCATTGAGGTGCAGCGACGTTGAGCAGGAATGATGAATATGTAAACGGTTTTTTTTTCACAATTTCTGATATTCAACGAGCCTTCTGCTCTAGCCATCTTGCTAGCTACGGCATGAATGACATGAATAGCGAGACGACTTGAGCTCTATCACGTCCATTTGGAGTGAAAGTGCTCACCTCGTTGTCAGCGGAGATGACTGCCCCTCCCAGTCCAAATTCGTGATTGTTGGCTAGTTGCACTGCTTCCTTTTCGGAGACAAACGTCGCACAGGCCAGAACTGGTCCGAAGACCTGAGGATCACGAGATGAACGAGTGCCCCATCCCCATTGGTGTGGAATGCCTTATTGGCTCAATGTGTTCATCGAAACTAGTGGGTGACAGCTCACATCATGAAATCCTTGCGAATATCTTGTCTACCTGCCTTGCACTCAATGGTCGACAGACCACCCTTTCTGTAACACTGGAGCGTCAAAAATATGACTTACAGTGCCAATATCACGTGCAAGGCAGTACATGTTGCTCACAACAACGCAGTGTTTTATCACTGAGGACAGAGGAAGGACGGATCGGCAGCTGACCTCCTCCTGCCACAATGTGTGCTGTGGTGCGACGCCTGTGAAGATAGTTGGCTGCGACACATCACTCTCGCATCGTCACGACAAGCCCAGGGGTCAGTTCTACAACTGCAGCAACCATGAGCAGTTGCTGCAGTTTCCTCACGTCACCTTTGCACTCACCAACTACAGCAAACACCAACTACAGGAAACACGCATTAGTATGCTTCACAATGTTTCAGGGATTCTAGGGGTTTTTCCAGGAATGTTTTCGTGTGGTAGGAAGGCTCTGGTCACGGGTTCACTAGTCACTGATACGTGAAATGCACCTGCACCCAATACCCTTTGCTCTTTGCGGCTACTCTGCCACCGCCAATCAGCAGTCGGCATCCCTCATCCTTTGCTTGCTGCGCCCTACACAGTGTTACATTAAGCACACAATTTGAACAACAGACAGTAGGAACCTGCATCGATTGAACGAGTCACATCATTTAGGGAACATTTGACGAACAATTTCCCTCCACAAGTCCATAAATGCACGAAGGGAAGCTTGAGCACATGCCTCAAGAGCAAGAGAATGAGCGCAACTGCAAGGGTACGAAGACAAACAAGGATCACATGGACATTGCTTACCTGTATGTATCTGAGCACTTTCTCATACTGCGCCTTATTGATGAGGGGCCCCATCCTGGAGGCCTTGTCCATAGGATCTCCTATTTTGATTTCCTGCGTCTTCGAACAGCGAGACTATTAAAATCTGAATCATTCACTGTGCCTTTGTGTACACCGAATGGCCCCTTTACGATAATCTGACGAACCATTTGATTTTTAAATGTGTAAAGTTGCAATAACAGCTTAGGTTTGAAGGCTTGTAGGTTTCCATGCTTCATCTACTCTTTCTTCAACTTCGTACGCACTGGAACGACGAGCTCTGCATCTTGCAGAGCATGACAAGGCCCGGGATTAGGAGATCACATCGTGCGACGAGATGCAGCACTGCGTCAGTCAATCAATGAGCTTGCGGGTATGGCCATTCAAAGAATTGGAAGACTCCACTCTTGGTGTCAGGAAACCAATGATCGAAATGAAAGGGGCCAGCAACAGATTTCGGCCGTCATGCCTTTCAATTCGTCGTTGCTGATTTTCTGTGTACAAACAATATTGTAATATCATAGTAATATTACTACAGTGTTATATGACTGTATTATACACCAATATTGCGATATCATAATAGCAAGGAGGCTAATCTGTAGGTGACTGTAGCAACAACGGGCACCTGAGCTCGTTGCTTCAGGCGTTTGTAGAAGGTACTGGCGATATTCTGTTGCACCAAAAGCCTGCGAACAAATCGATCCAGTCCCTCACACTCTGTTGCTCAATTTCTTGGGTTGTTGAAGATCCTGCCGGTGAAGTTCGAAAGGGCAGATGTTGCGGTTATATCGTGAGTTTTAATACCAAATGCATGAAATTTCGTCAAATTAACCCTGCCTTTGTGAACATGTATCGCAGCAGCCGGCACATGCGAATGAAGCATGGAAGTTGGCAAGGAAGAGGGGGGGGGGGGGGGGGTGAATAGCCAACCTGCTCGTGGCTGTGCAGATCTGACCACTGTTCCAGAAAATACCAAACAGGCACCATTCCACAGCCTGCAAACATGGGTAGATTGCACTGTGACGACAACAGTGCCATTTCTTTGCAGCCATTGCATTACCACAGCATGGGTCATTGATCTGGCTGATCAGCTGTGCGTCTGGCAAGCCCACGACAAAGCAGAGCTGCAAGAGTGGCCAAGTAGTTGCATCTTTGCTTGAATACCGGAGGCTCTTGTAAGAATAAATGAAAGAATCAAGGTCCGCTGAAGCACTGCGCACATGTGGTGCATTACTGCTTGGTCAAGTGGCAAGATTATCAGCATGCCTTATCAATGTCGGCATCGTCGAAAACGAGCATGGCGCTCTTCCCCCCTAGCTCCATGGATGTCGGTCGCAGATTGGCTGCTGCAGCCACGTTCACACGCCTCCCTGTTTCTACACTTCCTGTGAAGGCCACCTATCATTGACAGCATCACGACATCAGCATGCCACTGCTACAGCAATCAATGCAGGTGGGTGCCTCAAGTCCGCTCCAAACAGCTCATCTAGGCACCTCTTGCGGTGTAGTTGCAACATCGGGGGGAGGTGACAGCCTGGTCAAAAGACCGAGTCGCGGCACAAGGGTCACTGCCAAGCTGTGCCAATGGTGCATACCACTGAAGGGGGATTCGAGGACCGAAGGCAAGAAGAGAAATTTTGCATGACAGCAGATCAGTCACAAGCAAACGGAACCCAATGAGGAAAGATGTAAAAGTTTATCCGGCAAGTCGATTAGTCTGCTTACGATGCCAACCGGATATGCAGAAGCTACGTGGCACCATCTATTTCAGCACATGCGTTGAATATGCATCGAGTGCTTTGTCGGCTATTTTGGGTTTCTAGCATAAGAGCACAATCATTGCTCAAAAAGCAAAGTTCATCAAGTGCCCTGGAAGCGACCTTTGCGATTCCGGGATGACAGCTGAGGGGCCCCCCAGCCTCAGGTCCAAGACCAGTGACGACGTTGAGGACACCAGCTGGCAGGCCGACTTCCTTTGAGATTGCCGCCAGCTCCAGACAAGTCACGCTGGCGTGTTCACTGGGCTTCAACACCGCTGTGTTGCCGGCTGCGAGTGCGGGGGCGACCTTCCACTGCATGCTCACGGTCGAGTGTCACGACGCACGCCCTGTCGGCCAAGGGACCACCGTGTGGAGAGCTCTCGAGGGCCTGAGGCGACTGACACGCGAAGTGCATGTGCATCCACATCATAATGTACGCGAGGATCTGTGTGAAAACGACAGGGCCTGTAGCAACAGGGAAGGGAGGGCAAGGGTGCCGTACCACAGCCATGAGCATTGGGTAATTCCAGGGGCTGATGAGAGCGACTGCGCCCAGAGGCTGCAGCAGCAGCTCGCACTTGAAGTCTTCCTCCCCCAGGTCCATAGGGGCCCACTGCCTTTCGTCCAGCTGCTCAGCCAGCCCAGCATAGTACTTGAAACATGCTGCAACGTCATCCTACGATTGGACACTTAGTTCCAGTCAGCTTTGTATTCCGAAATTACTATTATTTCCAGATTCCTTACACAGCCTTCGCTGAATGTGCTGAGCACAGAATCGATCAAGTAGCTTGGAAGGATTTATGTCTAAGTCATGCAGATCTCCTAACGTAGCCTCTGAATTCCAAGCTCTGTCGCAGCTATACTGTAGTATCCATGTCAGACAATGTACATTCGCCACTGCACAGCCAACGGAAGAGATAAATCCTGAAAGACGTGTATGTTGCCTACCAGAGGGGTACCTCGAAACATTGACGTCCTTGAACGACACATGGAGTATAATGTCGATGTTTCCCCGACATGGTGGCTACCTCGAATTTGAGCGACGGCCTGACGATGCCATGCATGAAAACCCTACTCCCTCTGAAACAGCATAGCACTTCGCATCCAATGTATAATCGTTACGGATCGTTGCTGGGCGTCGCGTCGCCCTATTACGTGAGGGGACAAAGTAGCGCTGTGATCAAGTGCACAAGCTTGTCTGCTGATGTAAATTCTCACTATGTCCCAGAGTGCCTCTGAGATTGGCTTGCCATTATCACTCGTCTCCAGTGCAGCGAGGTGCTCTCGCTTTTCGATCACCCTCGCCGCAATAGCGCACAAATACTGAGCTCTGTGTTTTCCAGAACAAGATGCCCAGCTGCTTCTAGCATCCCTGCATTTTGAAGGGGGTGATTGTCGGATGTTGTTGGATGTGTAGACCCCACAAAACTCGCCCTCACAAACCCCAGCATACCTGGCCGATTGCACAGCAGCATTAGTGTCTGCTTCTGTAGCTGATGGTATACTTCCTATGACGGTCTCGTCAGCTGGACATACCACGTCAAGGCGTTTATTTAGTACCGGCCGAACCCATTCTCCTCCAATGAAAAGTTCTCGGTGGGGCACTGACATTCTCAAAGCACATATAACCCTGAATCGATGATAGCCCTTTCTTGAGGCAGCAAACGGGATGAGCTGAATATCGCGATAATTTTTGCAACATTCCGCTGACTCAGCGACACTGAGATACATCTTGTTCCGAATGAGTCACCAGATTAGGACATGATCACCACAGCATGCTGACTAGTCATTGTGGCAAAGATAGATAGTTCATCACCACCGATGGCGACGGCGCGTGTCTCACTTCAAAGAAGCTCCTATATTACAGCGAAATTAAGAAGCGCGTCATAGCCGACGCCATGGTCGGTGTTGCATTTGCTCAGCTGATGTCAGTTTGATTTAATTTGGTCGCTCATTTTCTTACGATGCCGGTATCCCATTGCGCAACCTCGATGGTTAGGCTTGACAATCAGTTGCACATACCAGCAGTGCCATGCGGGAATGCACGTCGAGCGACAATGCCCATGTCGACAGGGATGATGTCATCTGTGTCACATCGCACAGCATTTTGGCGTTCAGTCAAAGGCGCGCATGGGTGGATACTGCAAGCCGCCAAGCTTGAGCCATATGAGCCTGTTATAAGACATACCTCGGTGTGCTACCGCTGTCATAGTATGGAAGGCAGAATGAGCAGCAATCCACAGTGCTTTGGCAGCAAAGCATGCAGCCACCTGCTCGAGTTTAAGTCGTTTGGTGGATCACTTCGGCACCAGAACAGAAGTTGCAGCTTCACATGTAACAGCTCTCCCGTTGCTGATGCCTCTGGTGGTGGGGGAGGCCATGCATTTAATGGTAATGGCAGCGGCGGAGGGGGGTGGGGGGGCAGCAGCGGCCGCCCCACAATCCCAAAAGCAGCAGCTGTAACCGGGATGACGTCCGGATCTACGGGCATACACGTTGTCATGCTGGATGTCACAGGTGCTCCTTCACCTCAAGCAGCTTCGCTGGTTGTTTCAATTCTTATATGGCAGTGCTAGGATGCTACCCTGTGAAAGTGTCATTGAATGAAGATCTTTTAATATACTGCATCGGAGCATTTCAAGCTGAGAAGTTGAGGATGATGTTTAGGAACAACCCTTGCGAGGAATTGCGAGGAGATTCCACAGTATCTGTTTGCAAGCTTGGCCGGCGGCGTATGCAGCAAAAGCTTTCGGCCCCCCCACAGCTCGGCCTGATACCCTGAAAAGCGTTCATGCAGCCATGAGATGCTTGGTTAATCCCATTGTGCGGCCAACAGTACGCACCTCACGTCAGGGCTAGTAACGCATGGTGCAGGCATGCGCTGTGGAGGGTGCGTCTCAAAGGTAAAATCGATACTGGAAGAGGACGCTGCGGTGGTGAGTGCCAGCGTCAACCTCGCGACCGAAACTGCCATGGTCCGTGTCCGCATCAGCAGTACAGAGGGCGGCGCAGCCATGGAAGAAGGGCGACCAGGGAAGCCCGACGCCTTGGCAAAACAACTAGCCGAGGTATTTACATGTATACCTGTGGATAGAAGCTCTCCAGCAGCTCAATGAAAATTACTCTTTGCTCGTGCAGTGCCACAATGTCTGGCTATCAGTGTGAGAGTCGTGTCTACAGGCAATGCTCTGCAGCATTGATTGGAGAGCAGAACATCTTACATACTTCACTCATACCCAAGAATGCAATTATTGAAAGAAAAGATGATGGGGATGCAGCCCAAAGGCTTCAATTTGCACTGCACCGAGCACTCAGCACTGAATTCTCTAGCGGTTTCTCTCAAGATGTAAACACCGAGATCCAAAGACATACTTAGCCATCAATCTTAAATTTTTAGGTTTTCACTTCCATTTCCTGTGCTGTTTGCCTAACAGTTGTTGACCAGCCGCGGCTTTGCAGCCAGTGTTCGAGATGAGTCGTCAGAGGCAGTGCAAGCAGCAGCCTCGGATCGAGCACAGGAGCGGCAGCTTCGACTGCGGGATGCAACGCGGCGGCTTTTTGTTGCGGCTGCTCTGGCAGCATCGTGTCTTGTCGTATGAGCCCTATCACACCTCATCTCCCTGCCGTGCATCATACGGCCCTCCCGAAAGCTCCTCCCTGTCGTCCATCCCTGTCGTCGACCTCTAATATCGTCGCTGTGATTCCGTTGCCGGACTGTCTGGCCACTTGCCTCGTTACTGGGCTGTTACTGGACCGTCGGCACTGGCTTTATGCCACGATGCCCCCGTGAAGCAACAGCGTTGTGTCACAAGTCGTGCATTGGCTGCAATGTCCTCGTCGGTACGTGCAAGTCCGACGTGAAGAAGTCCTGTGTATGTCAAGTAGTTGTATGCAAACCTTGTGCCATGCTTGTGCGCGGTACATGAGCACAGATTCTTGTTTGTGTTTGTGTATGTGTAGTGTATGTGTGTGTGTGTGTGGAGGGGAGGGGGCGGGGCACTAACAGGCACAATTCACAGCTTAGGAAGCTGTCGCGTCAAACCCCTCTGCCATTCTTCGACCTTGAGAATATTGTTCAGTAAACCAGGATTCTTCTGAGCACAACTATGTGGAAGACAATGTTAGAGCTGAACGCAAGTGGCAACTAAGGGGCAGACCGGGCAGCCGAAGGGCATTGGTGAGGGAGCTGTGGGAGCGTGGCCAGGATCTGTGTCTGCACTTGGCTGGGTTCAAGCAAGCAATAGCGATCCTCGTGTGTTGCGAGGGATGCACACAGGGTCATCTAGCGCACATGTGGCCGGGCAGTGTGCCCGCAGCACTTCGGCATCTGCACTCGCCAGCTGTCCATGCAGCTCTCTCTCTTTTCGCCATGATAGGTACTTTGCTGCGAACACTACTAGTTCAAGTGTTAAATCGGATGGGGGAGAGGGGGGGGGGGGGGGGGGGGGGGGGGGGGGGGGGGGGGGGGGGGAGGACATTGATGGTGAAATGTATAGTGGCATTGCACAAGGCAATGCCCTGAATTCATTAGCACAATACACCATGCTCTTGTGTCTTGAGTAGAATGTTAAAATACCGCTTAGAGTTGTTGAATTCCGTTCCGAATGCTCAAAACGCCTGTGTGAGTCTTGGCATGATGCTTTCCTTTGTGACCTCCCAGAAGCTGCGCTTGCAAGCTCAGAAGACGGTTTTTCTGGTCCACGTGGCAGTACAGCAACGATTCGGGCTACAGCTCTGATCTGAACAGCTGCACGTGTGAATCGGGTGTGCAGGGCCTGGCAGGGAGATCATGGTGGGTGGCTGGGCGGCTCTGAGGCGAGGATCCCCTGACATGAACTCCCTGGTGGCGATGGGTGCCTGTGCCGCTTATGGAGTGTCCGCCGTCGCATACGCCGCCCCCGGCCTCGCTTGGAGCACCTTCTTTGAGGAGCCGGCGATGCTGTTGGCTTTTGTTCTGGTGGGGCGGACGCTGGAGGCACGATCCAAGATCGCAGCATCGTCGTCGCTGCTCGCCTTGCAGGTTATTACGATGTCCTATTGAATAACGGGAGCGTGAAAGCTGATACCTATCATCTGCAATTGTGCTGCACCCTCCTCTACATCTGTCTCTGCGGCGCAAGCCCGTTTTCAGCGGATTACACTGTTCTATACGTACATCAGATTCATCAAGCGATTTCACATCGAGCGACTAGCTTGTTCACTGATTCATCGACAGTGCTCTTGTCTACAGTGACGTGTGCATCGTGAAGCGCTCAGTGCACACTGCTACTTCGGTGTGGGATTGCAGCTTTGCCCGCTCTGCTTCTGCGTATGGCTCTAAAGGCGGTGAACATTTTGTGTTCAAGGAAGAGCAGGGTATCCTAGAAGAGGCGTAGGACTACTTTCAGTTGCCCTCGATCGATCAAAGTTATCACCGACTACAATTTTCCTTTGCCGCATGCTTGTTCGGTCGTGGTGCCCATGTAGGAGCTGCTGCCAGCGAAGGCACGGCTGTCATTGGACGCCGGGAAGTGGGCGCAAGTGCCGGCGGCGGCGGTGTCTCGGGGGGATCTCCTGGCAGTGCTCCCGGGCGACCGTCTGCCTGTTGACGGCTGTGTGGTCAGTGGCAGCTCCTCTGTCAACGAAGCTGCCCTCACCGGGGAGCCTTTGCCTGTCTCCAAGGCAGAAGGTCCGCACCTCAAGACCATACTGTTGTTTGAAGGATCAGCTTCTAGGCTAGGTTAGGCTAGGCTAGGTCAGGCTTTGAGAGGCTGGTTCAAAGGAGGGGAGAGTGCAAAAACCCATGAATCGGTGAATAGGAGAGGGCGTACATTAAGAACTCACACCTTCATTCGTGAAACAAGTTTTTGCCGGTCAATGGCCAAGCTGCGGACAGTTGACACTCAGCATACGTCGTAATGTGACATTTTCGTATTAAGTAACATTGTTGTTGGTCACATGAGGTTTCCACACGCAATGCTTAATTGTGAAGGAAAGTATTCAATAAGAGGCACCTCTCATTTCTGCATGTCGCTGAAGTGCTCAAGGACATGAGTACTGATTGTGTGCTGCCTAGCAAAACATACTTTGGTTTATTGTACGTGGAGTTTCCTTTCTTTGCTCTCAGGTTGTTAAAGGCTGAATCTAAAATGAAATGACAGACTTGATTAATTGATGACTTATATACAAAGCGTCACTCAGAACGAAAAGATATTGCGTGAAGGTCTTCACTCATAATTAGATCGAAACCTCTTCTTCATCAACGCGTCTTCCTTCGGTTCGAAAAGCTTTATTTGTATGGCACAATGATCTCACTGACTCACATTGTGTTATTCTGTAGTGCTTTGGAGTGGCTATAGAAGATCCGTGGGAATGCAATGATAGTATGTCTTTAGACAATAATTGACAATGCGTTAGACAGACAGTAAATGTAGCATGCTGCAAGGTCCGAGTTGGATAGTTGTGATGGATCGTCATCGTGCAAGTCAGAGTGATCGAAGAAACAGCTCGTAATGATGGTCTGATACAGTATACTATGATTGCTAGCGTACAACTCCCGATCGAGAAATGTCATCACAATGATGACATCATCACGTCGTCCTCTCCATCGTAAACGTGTGCAGTAATCGTTGCGAAGGATTTTCTGAGTACATGTTGGTGAAGTGCACACCTGCTCCGACGATGTTCACATTGGCATTTGCTGGTGAAACGTTCTGCAGGTAGAGTATTCTGTAGACACGTAATATCCCAAAGCAGTATGTAAATGAAAGGCGCAGCCAGCTAGAAAGGTGATCTTAGCGACTGGTGTGTAGAAAGAGCTATCTAGCTGATGATGAGCAAGCTTTTTGTACCAAGTAACATGTAAGAAAAAGGCTGTGATGAACTTTGTGGTTGAGTGAGCGATCCACCCATTACTTAGCGAGCAAGTAGGTTAAGTAGGATGCGATCAGGCTCATGTAAGGTACGGATTCAACAGCAAATCATGTCTTAAAATCCTTGTTTTAGAGTCAATAGGATACTTTTGATTGATCGCGGACTGGGTATCGATTGGAAGAGCAATCTTCTCGTCAAAACTTTCTATCTGCAAGCATGTGTCCGTATGAATGAACTTGTATCGTGAGGTAGTACACTTACATGTATTTATTAAGGGTGTTTGACGATGTAGATGCCAGCATGCTGTTGATAGAGAAACATCCCTCCAAGTCCAACATAGACGCAAGAAGCTTGAATCCATCATCAGTGTGAAGAGTGGGAAGGACCTGTAAGTGAAAGACTTAACGTAGGGACTGTGGAAAGGTCCGTGGTCTTACTCAAGAAGACGTACGGGCTGCTCAGCTGAGCAGAAGGATGTAGCTGCTGCGAGGTTCAACAGAGTATCGAACGGTCGTGTCCATGAGAGTCCATATGAAACACCAAAACAAACATTACCATAGTTGCAAAGACCGCCTAGAGAGTGCCGATCCTCCAGTACAGAATGCCCACTACTCTCTATGTCTCTTACGATTGCATCTCTGAACCTTCAGGCGCGGCAACAGGTCTGCTATTCACTTCGATGTGGTAGCCACACCGTGGCAGCCACCCTGGAGTGGCATTGATGTGCACTAAGCAATGGGTGGGGTGCGACAGGTGACATGGTAACAGCCGGCACTGTCAACTGCGAAGGTGTCCTGACTGTCAGGGCCGAAAGAGCAGGGAGTGACACAGCCATGGGAGACATCGTGCGGGCTGTCGAGGCTGCTCAGGTACCCACACAGTCTGCATTTCCCTCGGAAGGAG
>JAULKR010081542.1:0-10918 GCA_032356305.1 Prasiola linearis | reverse complement strand
CGGGCGGCGGCTCACTCACCGCCCATCGCTGAACCGGCCGCCGCCGCTTCGAGCCGGTGAACGCTGAAGTTCTCGATCTTCAGGTGGTTCTTCACGGTGCGGAGCGCGAAGCGGCCGCGTGTGTACGGGTCGGGGTCGTAGACCTCGTAGAGCACCTCACCGTTCCGCCAGTACTGGACGAGATCGTGGAAGGCGACGAGCTCGATGCGGTCGGTCCGGTTGGCCTCGATGAGGACGCCGGGCTCCGGGGGAAGGTCGTGCTCGGGCAGGAGCGGGCGCTCGTCGGGGTCGCCGATGTACCGACGGAAGCGGGTGGTGCCGTTGTCAGCGCCCCCGAGGCCGACGTAGTAGCAACGCAGCTCGTGATAGGAGGGGAAGCTTCCATCGCGTTCCTGAACTTCGAAAAAGCCGTCCCCGGCCTCCACGGGTACGACGACCGAACGAGAATCGGTGGCCATCCAGAAGCAGTTGAGGTCGCTGACGCGGTCATTGGGTCCGCCGGCATCGATGACAGTCGCGTCGTACCGGATGAGAACCGGCCCTTCCAGCACCGGTCTGAACCACACGGTCGCGCCGGCGGGCACGTCCACCTCCAGGCCGCCGTCCGCCTCGGCGACCTTGCCCCCTTCATGCAGCTCCACCCGCCACAGCGCGAGGCCGGGCCGGATCACGTCGGCGTGGAGGACTTCGGCCACGCGGTAGGGCTGATCCACGAGGTGGGCCGTCTGGCCGCTCGCGACCATCCCGCCGCCGCACAGAGAGGAGGCCGCGAGCAGAAGGCGGGAAAAGCGGAGTGGGATCTGGTTCATCGAATGGGGGTGGCGGAGCGCGCGTGAAATGCAGGAGCAGGTCGCCGGCTTCAGGCCGCCCAGACGCGGGGCTGGGGGGCGGGCTCGCGGTCGAGGTCGGCTTGCACGAGTTCCATGAGCAGCTCGGAGCGGAGCGCGGCGGAGGCGGGGTCGTTGAAGAGGTTCCGCAGCTCGCCGGGGTCCTCTTGCAGGTCGAAGAGCTCGCCCCAGTCGCGGCCGCGGTAGACGGTCAGCTTGTGGCGCTGCGTCACCAGCGTCCGCAGGTGGACGGCGTCGCTGGCGTTGTGGTGGTTCTCCACGATCACCCGCGTCCGCGGGTCGGGCGCGTCGCCGGACCAGGCGGCGAGCTGGCTCAGGCCCTGCATCTTGCGGGGCGTATTCAGGCCGGCGGCGGCGAGGAAGGTGGGCGCGAGGTCGACCAGCGACTGCAGGTCCTCGCTCGTCGAGCCGGGGGTGAAGCGATCGCCGAAGGCGGCGAGGAAGGGCACGCGGACCACGTCTTCGTAGTGAAACGGGCCCTTCGCGACGAGGCCGTGCTGGCCGATGAAGTGGCCGTGGTCGGAGGTGAAGACGATGAGCGTCTCGTCGAGGATGCCGCGCTCCTCCAGGGCGTCGAGCGTCCGCCCGATCGACGCGTCCATGAAGGAGATCATCCCGAAGTAGATCGCCTGGGCCTCCTGCAGCTCACGCTGGGAGACGCCGGTGTGCGGGTGGTAGCCGTGGTTGCCGAAGCCATCGGCGTTGAACTCGGCGAAGGCATCCGCATCGGTGCCGCGCGTCGCCCGGTGCGGCGGCGGCATGTCGTCGAACTCGCCGTCGACGAAGGCGCCGACGTCCATGTCCGCGGGCCGGTACATCGAGGCCCAGGGCTCGGGCACGCAGTACGGCGGGTGCGGGTCGTGGTAACTGGACCAGACGAAGAAGGGCACGCCGTCCCGGTGCGCCCGGTCGATCGCGGCAATGGTTTGCTCACCGGTCCAAGCGGTGTAATGCAGCTCGGCGGGCAGCGCCCAGTGCATGTCGGCGCGCCAGCCGTAGGCGGGGCCCACCTTGGCGGGGGGCGCGGCGGCGCCATCGGTGGGCGTGTCTTTCTCACCGTCGGCACGTGGCTGGAAGTAGTCGCGCCAGTTCTCGAGGCCTTTCTCCTCCAGCCACAGCGCGTAGTGCTGGCCCACGATGTATTCGTCGGCGTGGTTCCGCGTCAGCTCGACGTGGTCGAAGCCGTACCAGGGCGTCCGCTCGTCGTTGAAGCTCCGCCAGAAGCCGAGGTCGCGCACGCCGGGGAAGGCCTCGAACGAAGCGCAGTCCTCGGTCGACTTGAGCGGCTGGAAGTGCGCCTTGCCCACGAGCGTGCTGCGGTAGCCGAGCCCATGCAGGTGCTCGCCCAGCGTCGGCACCGACTCGTCGAGCTTCGTGCCGAGCGTGAACGCGCCGTGGGCCGACGGGTACATGCCCGTGAGGATGGAAGCGCGCGTGGGCGTACACGTCGGGTTCGGGCAGTAGGCCCGCGTGAAGTTCGTGCCCCGCGCCGCGAGGCGGTCGAGGTTGGGCGTCGAGATCTTCGGGTTGGCGACGCCCAGCGTCGTCCAGTGCTGCTGGTCGCTGGTGATCAGGAGGAGGTTGGGGCGCTTCATGGATCTTCCAGCGGGAGGGCGAGCGGGTGAAATCCGCGGACCGTGCGTCGAAACCGGCCGCGAGGCCGACGGTCCGCGGCGGGGTTCAGGCGGCGGCGCCGGGCGCGTCCGCGGGCTCGGGCTCGGCCGCGGCGGGCAGGGCGTGCCCGCACCGCCCCCGCAGCGAGGCGTAGGCGTTGCGGATCGCGTTCAGCCGCGCCGGCGCGTAGTGGTCGCCCCAGGAGGCCACCACCAGCGGGTCCAGCAGCGGGCCGATCGTCGCGCCGGCTTCCTCGGCCCGGCCGAGCGTGCCGCGGACGGCCTTGAAGATCCGCTCGATCGAGCCGTCCCGCACCCGCGTCGGGTCCAGCTCCAGCCCGGCGAGGAACTCCTCCGCCTGGCGGAGCGCCCCCCACGCCTGGCCGCACCAGGACTCGAAGGACGCGAGCGCCTCCCGCAGCGGCGCAACCGTCACCCACTCCCCGCGCTCCCGGAGGAAGGCCTCGGCCCCGGCCTCCGTCGGCACCTCCCCGTCGTGCAGGATCCCCGCGACCTGCACCAGCTCGGGCAGCGTCGCGTCGAGCGGTTCGACCTGGATGTGCGGCGCCCAGTAGCGCGACCAGCCGGTGGCGACCACGCCCGCGAGTTTGTGCTTCTTCGCGGTCTCCGCCCAGCCCAGGTTGTTCTCCAGGCGGACGCCGCGGTCGGGCAGGTCGCGCAGCGGACCGTCTGCGCCCTTGAAGGCGGAGCCGCCCCAGAGCGTGACGCCGGGCCGGTCCATCCGGTCGAGCACGGCCTGCCGGTGGTGGTGCCGGCCCTGGGCCGGCGTGCCGCGGTAGCCCCAGACCATGAGGTCGGCCTTCGCGCCGATCGCGTCGAGCGCGTCGGCCGGCCACTCCATCATCATGTCGTGCCAGAGGATCGGCCGGATGCCGCGGCCGTTGAGCCAGTCGAGCAGCGGCTCGTAGTGGCGCAGGTACAGCGCTGCGGCCCCATGCTCGGCGACGAAGGCGGCGGAGTCGGGGTGGGTGCCCAGGTCCCACGCCTCGTCGCCGCCCAAGTGGAAGTGCGTGAGGCCGGGCGTCGCGTCGACCACCTCCCGCACCAGCGAGAGCACGGTGCCGGCGGCGTCGGGGTGCAGCGGGTGGAGGCAATCCATCCCGCCGGGCACCTCCCGCAGGTGGGCGAAGCGGTCGAGCCCGAGCAGCATCTCCAAGTGGCCGAGGCTCTGCACCAGCGGGATGACTGCGAGCCCCAGCTCCGCGCAGCGGGCGTGGACCCGGTCGACCTGGGCCCGCGTGTAGCAGCCCCCCGCCCGCATCCGCGGGTCGAGCTTCCACGGGAACATCCCCTCCCACTCGATGAGCACCGCGTTGAAGCGCATCTCCGCGAAGAGCCCGAGCAGCCGGTCGAGCCGCTCGGGCTCGGGCGGGAGGCCCTTCAGGTCGAGGTGGACGCCGCGGACGGGCAGGATCGGGGGGGCGTGGTGGAACATGGCGGCGGCCCGGAGGGGCGAGGGGTTCAGGCGGTGGGTGCGGGCCCGACGGAGTCCCGCTCCACCAGCCGCACCTCGATGGGCAGCGGCCGGGTGGCGGGTCGGGTGAAGCCGCGGGCGACCTCGTCGAGCAGGTCGAGCGCCTGCTGGACGCTGGTCTCCCGCGGGACGCGGAGCGTGGTGGCGGCCGGGCGGACGCGGGAGGACTCGGCGATGTCGTCGGTCCCGACGACGCTCAGGTCGCGGCCGATCGCCAGGCCCAGCCGCCCCGCCACCTCGTACACGAGCGGCAGCTCGCGGTCGGCGCAGATCAGGCCGGTCGGCCGCGGCCGCAGGGTCAGCAGCTCCTCCAGCGTCCGGCGGACTTCCTCGGGTTCAAAGCCCGCGCGAGCGACGTAACCGGGGTGGACCTCCAGCCCCTGCTCGATCGCGAGCCGGTAGAAGCCCTCACGTCGCAGCAGCGAGTCCCGGTGATAGTGGTCGTCCGTCACGGAGTGGACGTACGCGATTCGTCGATGGCCCTGCTTCACGAGCACATCAATTTGGCCGCCGACGACGTCGTCCGGCAAGATGCTGATGGCGTTCGGCGGGAGAACGAAGCCGGCGGGGAACAGGTTCACGTAGGGGACCTGCGTCCGCTCAAACGTTCGCACCAGTGAGGCGTCCACGAGGCTGATCACCAGACAGGCTTGGACGTCGGGATCGTCGGCGATGCGGTGTGCCAGATCACCATCGGATTCGTCGGATTCGGGAGCGTGGAGCCGCATCGTCACCTTCCGCCGCTCTCCGCAATCTTGCAGGGCCTTGACCACACCGCCATGGAAGCTGTCATCGGCCGCGGCCTCGCCCATCACCATGCGTCGCTGCCGCCCATCCGTGTTGAAGTAGAGGACATCGACAGTCGTGATCGCCGGCCCCGCCGCATCCGCCGCGGTGCGGTAGAGCCCGCTCTTGGGCCGGACCTCCAGCCAGTCCCGCCGCTCCAGCGTGTTGACCGCCTCGGAGACCGTCTGCGGGCTGACACGGCAGCTCTTCATGATCTCACGGACGGTGGAGAGCGAGTCGCCAGGATGCTTGCTGCGGATCTCCTTCTCGAGGTAGCGGACGACGCGGTGGGTGGAGGAAGGTTTGGCCATCGGAAAGGTTGTTCGGCGGTGAAGGAACTGCCCCCGAAGGTAGCGCCAGCCGGACCGTGTGCGAGCCCGCAAACGTCGAGCGTCAAAGCTGCGGAGCGGCCTTGACCGCGGCGGTTCGCTTTGATACTCTAACGGAGGAAAGGTGTCACGTCCACAGGCAAACGCCCCTCCGCCCCGCATCCTTCAAGAAGCCTCCTCAGGAAACCATCATGATCCGCTCCGATTCCCGCACCTCCGTCCTGTCCGCCCCGGCCCGCACCCGCACCGGTGGCTTCACGCTGATTGAGTTGCTCGTGGTGATCTCGATCATCGCGCTGCTCATCGGCATCCTGCTGCCGGCCCTGGGCGCCGCCCGCTCGGTCGCTAGGGCCATGGCTTGCTCGTCGAACATGCGGCAGATGGGCCTTATGGAGAACATGTACGCGAACGACAACGATGAGTACCTGCAGAGCCAGAGCGGCATCGCGAATGGCATCGGCGTCAGCAACAGCACGCCGAACAACTGGTCCGCCTTCCGCCCGACGCGGCTGAACAACGGCCCGACCTTCAACGCCTCGATGCAGCAGCTGTACCCCTACGGGATGGTGCCGGACGACGAGGGCGTGCTCTGCACCGAGGCGGACTACAGCGACCTCTACTCGACCGCCACCACCTCCGGCGTTGAGCAGATGATCAACTGGAAGGGCCGCATCCCGTACATTTACCGCCTGAGCAACACCGGTTACGTGCCCACCTCCTCGAACCCGACCGGCGCTGTGGACGGGGTCGCCTACACGGACCTTCGACTCTCGCAGGCCAACCTGTCGCAGTCATGGATCCGCTTCGACGGCAACTTCAACGGTGAAGACGCGGTCGTGGTGCCCGGCGACCGGAGCAGTTCGCTGCGAGCGGACAACCTTCAGGTCGTGAGCGACCTCAACTCCAACGAGAGCGCGCGGCACCCACGGACGCTGATCGCGCAGTACATGGACGGCCACGTGGCCTCCATCACCGGAGGCGGCGAGTACCTCGACGATGGTCTCCTGAAGCCCTGACCGCTTCGGGTCTCTACTCCCCGGCCCCCGCCATCGACGTGGCGGGGGCCGGTTTTTGCATCTGCTCGAATCCCGCCCCCCTTCCGCCGAGGCTCCCCCTTGTCTGAATCTGACATCCGCTACGCGGTCGTGGGCGGCTACCTCGTCCTGCTCGTCCTGATCTCGCTGTCCTTTCGGAAGCTGAACCAGAACGTCAGCGACTACTTCCGCTCGGGCTGCCAGGGCACCTGGTGGCTGGTCGGCACGAGTGCGTTCATGTCGACCTTCTCGGCGTACACCTTCACCGGTGCGGCGGGTGCGGCGTACGAAGCGGGCTGGAGCGTGGCGATCATCTTCGTTGCCAACTTCGCCGGCTTCGTCTTCAACGCGGTCGTGACCGCGCCCTGGTTCCGCCAGCTGCGTGCGATCACCACGCCGGAGATCATCGCCGAGCGGTTCGGCCCCGGGTCGCAGCAGTTCTACTCCTGGGTTGGGGCGGTCAACACGCTGCTGTATGCGTCGCTGACGCTCTACGGCCTGGCGATCTTCTCGTCGGTCGTGTTCGGCTACGACATCTTTACGATCATCGTCGTGCTCGGGGCCATCGCGCTGGTGTACTCGCTCATCGGCGGGTCGTGGGCGGTGATGGCGACAGACTTCGTGCAGGCAACGATCCTGCTCCCGCTGACCCTGCTGGTCGCCCTGCTCTCGCTGCAGGCCATCGGTGGCGTGAGCGGGCTGTTCGGGGCCATCGAGTCGGCCGGGCTGACGCAGCGCTTCACGATGTTCAACGAGCCGCAGGAAGCCCTGGGCTACAAGTACACGTGGCTGTGGGCGGTGGTCATCTTCCTGAACATCGTGGTCGAGCGCAACGGCATGCGGGCGGCGCCCCGCTACTTCGCCGCGAAGGACGGCCGCGAGGCGTCGCGTGGCGCCTGGCTCGCCGCGGTGGTGATGCTCGCCGGCGCGGTCGTCTGGTTCATCCCGCCGATCGTCGCGCGGCTGCTGTTCAGCGCCGAGGTCGACGCCGTCGCCATCGCGAAGCCCGCCGAGTCGGCCTACGCCGTCATCAGCCTCGAGCTGCTGCCCACCGGCATGACCGGGCTGCTGATCGTCGGCATGTTCGCCGCGACCATGAGCGCGATGGACACCGGCATCAACCGCAACGCCGCGATCTTCACGCAGGACATCCTGCCGGCCCTGCTCCGGCTCTTCAAGAAAAACCTGCCGTCGGAGAAGACGCTCTTCCGGGTCGGCGAGGGCGCGACGCTGGTGATGGGGCTCATCGTGATCGCCCTGTCGCTGCGGTTCTCGATGTCGGAGAACAAGGGTGTGTTCGAGTTGATGCTGAACCTCGACGCCGTGCTCGCCGTGCCGCTGGTGATCCCGCTGGTGATGGGCATGTTCTTCCGGAGAACGCCGGGCTGGTCGGGCGCCGTGTCCTTCCTGGTGGCGATGGTCCCCGCGATCGTCGGGGCCAGCGCCGGGGCCGAGTGGGTCGCGAAGGTCCCGGTGCTCAACCAGATGACGCTCTTCACCGAGCCGTGGATCTGGCAGCACCGCATGCTCGCCACCTTCATCGCCGGGGCCGCCGGCTTCCTCGCCACGATGCCCTTCTGGAAGGGCACCGAGGCCGCCCAGCGCCAGCGGATCAACGGCTTCTTTGAACGGATGCAGACCCCCGTCGATTTCGACGCCGAGGTCGGCGTCGCGAACGACCAGCTTCAGGGCAGGATCATCGGCCGGGCCGTGCTGATGACCGCCGCGGCGATGTGCCTGCTGCTGCTGGTGCCCAACGACTGGGGCCTGGGCGGCCGCGGCGGCATCCTGATGGTGATCGGTTGCACCGCCACCATCGGCGGGGCGCTGCTCTTCTTCGTCGGCCGCGGGCCGGAGGACACGCCGGTCGAAGCACCCGCGACCCCGGAACCCTGACCCGACCTCCTTCCGCTGAAAACGAAACTCTTCTCATGCCCGACGCCCGCCCCACCGGACTCAACCGCCGCCAGCTGCTCAGCCACGGCGCCACCCTCGCCAGCGCCGCCGCCATCGGCACGCGCGCAGCGGGGGCCAACGTGGCGGCGCCCGCTCCGCTGCCTGTCCGCGCCGCCGACGAGGGTACGCCGAACATCCTGCTGATCATGACCGACCAGCACCAGTTCGAGACGCTCGGCTGCATGGGCCACCCGACGGTGACCACGCCGCACCTCGACCGCCTCGCCGGCCGCGGCGTGCTCTTCCGCAACGCGTACTGCGCCGCCCCCGCCTGCGGCCCCTCCCGGGCGTCGATCGTCACGGGCATGTTCCCGTCGGCCCACGGCGTCGACTCCAACCAGGTGCCGATCCTCGGCAAGTGTCGCCCCGACCTGGGGCCTGAGCTGCTCCGCCAGGCGGGTTACCGCACGCACCTGGTCGGCAAGCTGCACGTCACGCCCGCCGCCGCGCCGCACGGCTTCGAGACCAGCGACTTCCACGACGGCATCTCGGCGATGTACGAGCCCAACGAGCCCTGGCTCTCGGACTACGTCGGCTGGCTGGCGGACCGCAGCCACGGCGGCGACCGGCAGCCGATCATCGACGCCTTCGACGGCAGTGAGCGCCAGATCCCCGAGGACGTGTACCGCTTCGCGATGGGCACCGACTGGCGCGAGCCCGGCGAGCACAGCAACGACTGGGTGCCGGATCGTTCGATCAAGTTCCTGCGCGGGCACGACCGCAGCCGGCCTTTCTTCCTGCAGACGTCCTTCTTCGGGCCCCACCACCCCTACATCGTGCCCGAGCCCTGGTCGTCGATGTACCCGCCGGCGGAGGTGACGCTGCCCGACAACCTGAACGTCTCGATCGACGACAAGCCGATCGCGCAGCACCACCCGCTGGCCCCGCTGTTCGAGGGCGAGGCCGCGCTGAGCGAGGACCAGATCCGCGAGCTGCTGGGCCAGTACCACGGGCAGATCTCCATGATCGACGCCGGCATCGGCCGGATCCTCGACGAGCTCGAAGCCCAGGGCCTCGCCGACGACACCGTCGTGGTGTTCACCGCCGACCACGGCGACCACGCCGGCGAGTTCGGCTGGTTCTTCAAGGCCACCTGCTACGCCGATTCCGTCCGCGTCCCGATGATCATCGCCGACCCGCGCGACGCCGACGGCCCCCGCGGCGCCGTCTGCGACCGCGTGGTGAACCTGGTCGACCTCTTCCCGACGCTGAACAACCTCGGCCACGGGGCCGAGCCCCGCCAGAAGGTCGCCGGGATCGACCTCGCCCCGCTCGTGGCCGACCCCGGCAACGACGACCGCGACGACGAGACCTTCGCCGAGTTCAAAGGGATGAACATGGTCGTCTCCGGCGGCTTCAAGCTGATGCGATACCGCCGCAACGGCGAGACCTTCCACGAGCTGTACGACACCGAGGCCGAGGTTCAGGACGGCGACAACCTCTGGGACGCCCCCGACCGCACCGCCGACTGCGAGCGCCTCATCAAGCGCCTCGACGAGCTTGAAGTCGAACTCGCCGTCACCGGCCTCGACTGAAACCCGCGGACCGTCGTCTGAAACGAGCGAGAACGGCCGCGATCCGCGGAATTGTCCCTGTCTACGTTTGGACTCGGAAGGCAGCACAGGGAAGCTGCGACGCGACGCGTCGCTGCCCGGGTTCACGAGGGGCGTCCGCTTGGGACAAGAGGCAGCACCGCGTCGCGGTGCAGCTTTCTGCTGCACCCTCACGGGTCGGGGCCCGCGACCCGGCCGGCGGGATCGAGTTCACTCCGGCTCCGCCGGGACCTCCGCTTTCTCTGCCGGCTGCGTGGTGATGGAGAGGCCGGAGCCCTCGGCGACGCGGAACTTGCGGGCGCCGCCGGCCCAGTAGCCGTTGGCCACGACGATGAGGTTCAGCTCGCGGACGCCGCTCTCGTAGAGGTCCAGCAGCGGGACGGAGAGGTCGCCCGGGGCGAGGGACCCGGCCCGGGACTTCTTCAGCACGCGGAAGGATCCGTCGACGGTGTCGCCCTCGGCTGGCTGCGCAGCGGAGGGGTCGTGGACAGGGTTGCTGAAGGCCCGCCAGTTTGCGGCGCCGGCACCGTCGTCGATTGTCGAGCCCGCGGTGGTGGAATCGATCGGCGTGAGCTTCATCGAGCCGTTGGGGTCGGTGTACGAGAGCAGCACGTCGAAGGACGCTTCGACCGGGCCGGCGATCTCGACGACGAGGTCCAGGTCCAGCGCCGCGAGGCCGAGGGCCTCGGCACCAAGGTGCTCCTTCAGCGGGCCCAGGTCGATCGACCACTGCACCGCGCCGACGCGGGTCGGCCCGGATTTCCCGCCGTCGAGGGAGGACTTGAAGCGGTTGAAGTTGACGACGTCGGTGAGATCCCGGCGCGACTTCAGCTGGATGTCTTCGTCGACGTCCACCGCGCCCTGCGCGTTCTGGCTCGCGCAGGTGAAAAGCACCGGCAGCTCGAGGCCCGACGCCCCGACCTTCCGGGTGTCGAAGGCCTGGCCGGGGTCGAAGGCGTCGCCGTCGGGCACGGCCGACGCCTCCAGGCGGAGGTCGGCGATCGGGGTTTCGCCGGCGGAAGCAGCGCCGGCGTGCACGAGGGCGGCCGCGAGCAGGAGCGGGGTGAGGGTGCGGGGGTTCATGAGGGGATCCGGGGGGGAGGTGGCGGAGACGCTCGGCGGCGGGATCAAGCCCGCCGCCTCTCTGTTACCAAATATACGTTAGAGTGCCAATGGCTGTAGGCGCACCGGCCGCCCGCAGCAGCCCCCTCCCGCCCCGGAGCCCCCCATGAAGAAGTGCATCTCCTACTGGTCCCTCGAGAACGGTCTCGAGAACACCCGCCCGATCGACGAGGCACTGGCCG
>JAULKR010081320.1:0-10933 GCA_032356305.1 Prasiola linearis | reverse complement strand
ATAAACGAGTCAGCTGAGAGCACTGCTGCACCGATTAGAACCTACCTGATATCAAGTGTCAGGATTGTGTGAGAGAGAGAGAGAGAGAGAGAGAGAGAACAAATATAACCCACATCTGGCCTGGTGATGCTGCTGAAAATTTGCAACAATATTAAACAGCTGCTTAGCTAACCTACAACATGTTTGATTATTACTGGGGTTCGTAAAAGGTTACTAAAGTGTTGTGACATGGATTCAGCTACCTCCAAAAAAAAAAATCAAAAACTCACAGGTATGCCCCAGCGACGCTGAGTGTATGACTCGTAGCCCAGGCTGCCCTTGGACAGATTGATGTGACGTCTTCCACGTAGACAACACGAGATATCTTCATCGATGGCAAGCAAAGCTTCGCAATTCCTCACTGCCACACAAAGGTTACGTTGTGACATTTCGTGGCAATGAAGTCAGTCTCAAAACTCCCAATTCTGCAGCTCTTCTGCGTGGTGATTGCCGTCATCAACACATGTGGCGCTCAAGGTCCGTACAGCATTTGCCATCATTGAAACTTATGATTGCTGAGCGCTAGCGATCAAACGGCTGCTCTAGCTGCACCAAAAATTAGTTGCATATATGCATCTTGAGTACAGTAGGTACCAGCGTGCTATAGCTAGCCCTTAGGGTCTCACCTGTGCGACTGGCGTAGACGTCGACCGTGTGCGTGCATGTGACCTAATTGCTAGTGCAAGTATCACAATCTCCAGCTCGTCATAAAATATCTTCCTTCCTCCGATGCTCAAAGGTGTACTTGCGTGCGCAGAAACCTTGACAGCGAAAGGCGACGATTTGCTCAAGAGGGCTAATGAAAAACTTGACGCAGGTACCATCTGCATTTTAAAGGTTTTAACAAACACTGCTCGAAGTTGCATCTGGTTCTGCGGCCTGACGTGCACCAAATGACCGCACATGCGTACTTGCATACGTACGACTAGCAAGCATATTGCTACTAAATTGCCAGGTGAGACAGCTGCTTTGATCGCAGGGAGCTACGCGGAGGCAGCCGACCTAGGATCGCAAGCAGTACGCGCCAGCTCAAAATTTATCACATGACTTGCTGATCTGTTAGCCGCCGTCTCTAGAGCAGATTTGCACGTGCAAGCCGCATTAAAATTGACTTACCGCGAGGCTGCCCAGGCACAGGCTGTGCGTCAATTGTGCAAGCATTCATCTTTCAGTGAGCTCAGTGAAGTGATGCTGGTGTGCGATTGTATTGCAAAATCCTCTGAGCATTTATGCTGGACCCCGCAGGCTCAAGAATTTGAGCGTGCAGCAGTCAGTGCAGCTGCTGACAGTGATTGTGGTGGGTGTTCTCTCACGTAAATGCAAGGAGCTTATGTGCTGCGTTTGTTTAATTACATCTCTGTCAAACAAATTTATGGCTGTAATTAAGGTACACGATCGAAATTACGGATATGGGAATGCAGAGACGGCGTCCACGGCTGCTACACAAGCACGGGCAGCAGTCGATGCTGCTAGCATTGGCGGTGGTTCGGCAGCTGATGGTAATAAGGAGGTGGACAAGACAGCTAACGAAGCCGCCGCCTATGCTGCTGCCGCGGCCGTGGCTGCCAGTGCTGGACCATGTGATCCTGTCAGACGAATGCAACGCATGCAAGGCTAATCAGCTAATCAGACTCTTGTTCTGGAAAGGTGAACCTGACATTTTTGTTGAACAAGTTTATGAATAGAAGTAGAATGTCTGCCCGACATTATTTCATTGATTGCGTCAGCTGGTAACAGAATTGTTGAAATAATAGTCATGATTAATTTGCACTGCATAATTAGTAAAACGAAAGTACCCTTCTGAAGAATGTATAATTGACTATTTGCACTTGATTGATCAATAACAGATTACCGTACTACAATGGTGACTTTGAGGAAAAGAACTGCGTTCTGCAGCCCACCTGACAATTCCAGAGTTGTTTCAAACACAAGCTTCATAATGAGTAAATCAAAAGTACCCTTCTGAAGAATGTACAATTGACGTACAATTGACTATTTGCACTTGATTGATCAGCAAAATACCGTACTACAATAATGACTTCAAGGAAAAGAACCGTGTTCTGCAGCCCACCTGACACAATTGTTTCAAACAAAACCTTCAAGGTACTAATAATTGCTTTTACCTATCAACGTATTCACGACTTTCCACATGTTCCTGTTTGCTAGGTGGTGATATTCGTATGACAGCTCGATCAAGAAAACGCCTGTAACATCAATCCTAAATTCAACTATCTATCATCTACACAAATTGACAACAACGCTCTCGTAGACACTAAGCAGTTGAAAGAAAACAATTGAATATTAGAAACCATAAAAAATGAAATGTCAATCTCTTCATTGCAAGAACACTTTTGCATTACGGCCGTCCTTAGAGTGAGCTGCAATGGCATCATGAACTCTGTTCAACGGGAAAATTTCACCTGCAAGAATGAATTGCGAAAGTTGTCAGACAAGTTTGCACACTGCCGACACATATTAGGCTGCCAACATTACTATTCTCTACATGAAATAGTTTGTATGAGGAAGGTTATGCTGTACGATGAGCTCAACATGAAATAACATAAGACACACGAAAGAACTAGCGACATTGCAAACTTGCAGGCAGAATGTATGTTCGACCAACCTGCTTGAGGTGTGAACGTCCCATCTTCAAGAAGGCTCATTGCTTTGCTGAAAATGGCATCCCTGGCTTCATCATCTGGCTTATTTGCGAGCCACACAGGCAAAATGAAACCGGACAGATTCCTACGTGCACATCATCCGCTATAGTCAGCTATGATGCAACCAGACTCACACACCACGGCTGGAATGGCAAGGTAAGATAACTACACAACTGACAATAGGACGAAGGATATTAAAAGCAATGTGTCACACTGTGCCTGGCAGCTTCGGGAGGTACACACTTGCAGGTTGGCAGGATCGCCATGACAGGTAGGTCTACTCCACCTCCGGCCAAGGCTCCATAAATGTGCACTGTGCCTTGTGGTCGAACACTTTCGAGGAGCTGCATCCAGCATTCAAGTGGGCATTTCCACAGTGCACAAGAACCCTCAGGACCCCCTAGCCCATCGAATACCCTCAAATAAAGCATTCCAGCAGTGTTCGGGTAAGCAAATCGATGGGGAAGCCAATACAAGTTCATGGCTTGGATGTTCGAATGCTGCATTAGTCATATGAGACGCAGTCTTTGGGTGTTACGAGTACAGCTGATGGATCTACGAGTGGCATCACCATTTGCTTCCGTCGATCAGTCTACATGTTGTGGAAGTGTACATTCCATGCACAACAGCGAGATTGTAGAAGACCAAGCATCAGTTGGACCCACCTCTCCTGTCATTTTGCCGCCGATTGGGTCAAGAGCGGCATAAGCACCTTTGCCACCCGTAATTTCTTTCACTCTGGCAGCCACATCTTCCTTGCTGCTGTTGATGACCTCATCGGCACTGCGCAACACAGCCACAACACTAATTGGAAGCATTAATTACATCGTCCCAGCAAAGGATCCTCTGCTTTCCACTGTTTTGCTACTGCACTACAGAGCAAAACCACAACGGGTTAGTATCATCTTATAGCTTAGGGACCAACAAACAAGATGGCAATGGACATCAGCAATATCGATAAGCTTGGCTAATAATGGGGAGGAGCACCCGAGATCCTTCAGCTCCTGGACTTGCTCTTGCCGCCGCACGATGTTGATTGTTTTTATATCGAGTTTGCTGGTGTACTGGATCAGCATCCGTCCGAGCGTCGATGAAGCGGCTGCCTGTAGCAGGTAGTCGCCCTACACAAAAGTGCGCATGACCATGTGAGCGCATTGTTGCTCAAGTTAATTATGCATGATAATCAGCAGAGATATATGCAGAGAATGTGCTCATTGAGATAACATCCAGCTTCCAAAATAGGCTGTAAGAGAGAGGTATATTGCCCTCCATCATAGTAACGCAGCACACACCATCCCAAGATACTCAAAGATACTCCTTGGGTGCTCGTGCAGCCTCATGACGAACGGACCTTTGGAACTGAAGCTGCATCCACCAGACCCAACACTGTGTTGGGGTTCACGAAGAACTGAGCCGCTGTTGTGTCCTTCACACCATCTGGGACTGCTTTCTGCAATGCCCACGCCAGCTTTTTATGCTTGAGGGAGGCACTGTGTGATGATTATGATTGATTCGCTGTTCGATGCGTGGAACATAATGGTGTAGCCTTTTCGTTCGAAATGGAGCGAAGAATGATGTAGCTGTTGCTCTCCCGTTGAGTTCATTTACCAAGCAAGTGTGACACGTGAGCAAGACACATCAGCAGAACACGTACCAATTTACTTGCTGGTACCGTGATATACTGAATCCACGTGCCAGCGTCAATACTGCCGACCCATACGACACGCTGCCCCTTCTTAAAGCCGGTGACCTTGTCTCCCAACTTTTCAATCACACCGACGCCTTCACTACCTACAGAGCCAAATACATTGCCCTGTGAAGCTTGTAATGTCACATTGCTTGAGGGGAACAGGACGGGTCGTATCGATGGCGCGAAAATTAGCTCATCATATCATATGTTGCATGAGCAAGACATGATGTGGCAGAATGTGTTGCCATGGCACACTCACCGACTGTATAAGGGACTCTATCCTTGAGACCAGGATACAGCCCTGACGCAGTGATCAGGTCAGTTGGGTCGATGGGCCGCAAAGTCAGCTTGACCACGACTTGATCTGCAGCTGGCTCCGACAGACCGACGTCCTCGATCTGTGTTCAACTTCAACATGATCAATGATCTGAAACACGCATCGTGCCATAACATAAGTTACGTATTGACGGAATCCAATATACGATGCACATTATATCGGACGCTGCTAACTACTCGTTCAAACATGCTTCACAGGTGCCTCAGAAGCTTGGCGGAACTTAGAAACCGCACCTGCAGGTTCTTGAATCCATCCTCAATTTTGTCTTGGTCCAGATTTTTAACCCTCACTGCTAGATTTTGCACCATTGTAGCGAACCTGCAATGCCATTGCAACGCGCGGCCTTGCAGTGAAGCAGAGTGACCATATCCAATGGTCATAGGTAGACCAGTGCATGGCTGCCATTTGCAAAGCCATAAAGATGTGAAACATAAATTGCACAAATACCACTCAGATCAGCTCGTCAAGGTGATTGCCTGCATGCATGGAAAGCTCGGAGCTAAGGAGATGTTTACGGCAGATCTAGATACCTTTTCAGTCAGGTGCCTGGCAGATGCTGCTGCTTACGAAGCTTATCGTTATTTTCCTGTATAGAATATTCGAATGCAAAGTAAGTTTTGGAAGATCGCGGAAAATACGAGCGACAATGCACAACAATATTACGTTCTCGTATGTAATCGCACGGATGGAGTAATGATCGGTCACTTATTACTAAACTTTACGATCACCAAACTGTAACAACTGCATCGGATACTGGATTCTAGAGATCTTACTCGCTTCTGCGCATCTAGGACTCAAATTTAGCAAACGTTTCAGCTATGGAAGAGTCAGGTGAGGCTGCAAAGAGCTTAACTTGATTCTAAGCAACTTTTTATTCCACTACCCTTTACAGTTCTAACTATTTATTTCAGATCCTTTTTGACGGTACGCTCCCAAAGAGATTTTGCAGCTGATTACGTAAACAGAAACTGATTTTCTCATCACGTACATCTTGAAAGAATACACCACTTAGTGTACGTATGTGTGCATTGTAAGCAATGTACAGTCAAACCTCGATATAAGCATAAGCTCCGTTGCACGAGATCCTATGCTTATATCGAACAACCCGCCTATCGATAAAGGGGTATAGTTACGTGATATATGCTTATAAAGAATAATACGTCAGATTAGGCTATTAAATATACTCCTCTCGCACAGACTGTCGTCGGTAATGAATAGCATGCTGATTTGACTTGCAAGAGGTATACTCAGCGCCTCTGAACAGGCATTTCTCAAGTTGAAACTACTTGGAGCTATTACCTAAGCCTTGACTCGTCAATGACTTACTGGTTACTCATTTGTTACTAATGGCTTCCAACTCTTACTAAGCACTTTCGAAACACTGCGCCTTGCTTGAATGTGGGGTTTTTGAGTACTGAACTCATTAAATAATTCTTGTGCAATTTACTGAGCATGTGCCGCATCATGATAAAGCTCAATTGATGTAAATGATGGGGTTAGGGTATAACGATGATGCCTATTCGCTTAAATAGGTGGTTTTCAGTGGGAAAAATTCCGTCACGCAAAATCTCATGCCTATATCGAATTATTCGCTTAACGCGTATGCTTATATCGAGGTTTGACTGTAGTAGGCAACTACTCAGCTTCGCTGGCTTACAACAAACGATAGGATGTCGGTATTTCGGGTTCAACCGGAAACAAGTTGACTCTGAGACCGCGGAGCGCCAATACACGGGATTCCCAACAGCTTTCCCTGATCCTTAAGCAATGGTCTACGTGAGCTACTCAGTACAACGAAGCGCTGAGATCAGGGCAGCTTCAATTAACAAGTTGTACAGCAGCGATGGCAGGGATCCTCTCCCGCAACTTCTGTGTCACAGCCACTCGGACCGTCATCACCTTAGCAGCTGGTCCAGTGATGCGGACCTACGCATACCGAAAGCACCACGCTTCGCAGTGCTAGCTTCAAATCAAACAGATGCTGCAACAAACAGTGATATTTATGAGGCTAATCAGACTCCCGGACAGAAGTTGAAAGTCAAACACCCCAGCTGTTTGCAAAGAGACAATGAGACATCGAGACATCAACTGAAGATTCTGCGCTGCAACCAGGCAGTATCCCACAAACAATTCATCAAGCTGCTCTACCTTGACTATAGGACCATCGAGTCCGGCGTTTTCAAGGCCGCCCCCACCGGTTCCTACCAAATAAGGCCGAATCTCATCTAGCACCTGCCACAGGCATCGTCACAAGCATTTATCAAGACACTAGAAGCTCAGCAAGTGGAAGGGAGTGCAGCACAATGCTGGCCGCGATGGAGCTTGTAAAATCTCGTTGTTACGGCAAGAAAATTACGGTAGAAGCAGAACATAGCTACATTCGCAAAGGACAGCGAGTTTCTTCGCCGACGAGCACGGCTTCTGTACACAGGTTGAGTTGACGAGCCGGTGAAACAGGAAGAACATTATTGATGGCTTTTAATTCTTAGCACCCGCAAGGAAGCTAACACTACCCAAAGCTTTTCCAAAGTGACGTCCACAGCTTTGACAACTTTGAGACCAGCACCACGAAGGCTGAAGTCGCTGTCAGGCCTCTAAACAGTTCTGAGGATTTGTGTCAAGAACGTACCTCTTCAACGTTGCTTTCAGTCAGCTCCATGCCAGCTTGTTCGTCCATTATTTGCTCAACCTCTAGGATTTCCTGTTGTCACGAGCAGCATGCAATTGACAGCTTGGATCGGAGATGCTGAGTTGGCCATGCACCCCCCCCCCCCACCTCCCTCTTCCCCTCCACCTACCTATTGCCAGCATCTGTACATTCTTCTCCCTCACCCCTCACCTCCTGTCAAGTCTAAAGTCTCTCTCACCAATTCCCTCCTATCATGTGTAAGTCTCTGTAATCCCTCCCCTCCTATCATGTTCACGCCTCTCTCACTCGCTCTCCATCCCTTACCTCTATTCATCCCGTCAATCCCCGAAAAGCCCGACTCGCCTGAATGAATCCCAACAATCAATTTATTCTGACATTGTGCTGATAATGAAGCTTCGGATGAACTTAGGCGGCAACACTGTGGCCACTCATCAGCGCTTCAAGAGCCATTTGACACAGGGAACCATTAGAAGCCAGTCAGTGGGGTTCGTTCACCGGTATCTTCTCCATCAGCCGGCGCTTGATGCCCATCGTCATCGTGGTCATACTGGAGGGGCAACTACCACAAGCCCCTTGAAGTCTGAGGTATACGACCGGCCCGTCGATCTCCACAAATTCGACGTTTCCTCCATCTGACATGAGATACGGACGGATCTGCGCAAATAGGTGAGCAAGCGAAATAGCATTGCCAAACGGTAACATGAGGCGCCTTCTCGATCGTATGTGACGACAGTGAAAAGTCAATTGGCGCATGTTTCACGCTAAGTAAGTGATCTCGCTTTGCAGGTGTGCTGCCCTTAAGAAAGAAACAGGTATCGATAGCGACCATTTCCAAAATATGAGCATAAGCAGAGTAGCCCTTTGCCCCACTAGAGTCGCTGAGGTCAAACAGATGCTTATTCACACTTCATAGCCCAGGGACGGCAGGCTGTGCCATCCACGAAGCATCATACTGCGTGCGCGACAGAGCTAGAGGGTTGGCGCAGCCAATGAAGCACCTCATCGAGTACGACCTCGACGTTATCCTCGGTGAGCTCCAGTGCTTGCTCTTGTTGGGCGGTAGCACAAGGCGGCAGTGGCCCTATAACAGATAGTTCAGACAAACCAATCAAAGCTGCAACTTACACTTGAAATCGACTTGACTCCAGGTATGTATCGCTGCATTTGTAAGGTTTGGACACCTTGGGAACTCGAGAGACTTGCCTCTATCCGTAGAGCTTCTGCTGTAATTTGAATGCGTAAGCGCTAATACAGAA
This sequence comes from Prasiola linearis, assembly GCA_032356305.1. Taxonomy (NCBI): domain Eukaryota; kingdom Viridiplantae; phylum Chlorophyta; class Trebouxiophyceae; order Prasiolales; family Prasiolaceae; genus Prasiola; species Prasiola linearis. Next base: position 2,301 of record JAULKR010081320.1, on the reverse strand, counting down.
GGTTCGCTCCTCTTAGCATATTGCCTGTGAAGTGAAGGCTGCGTCAGGTGTTGGGTGTTATTTTGTGTAAACCTGCCTGACCTCGGTGGTCGAAAGGCCTGCTGTGATGAGCTGGCAAGCGTTCCGCTGTATATTCTTTGGTCGATTAAGTTCGCCATTGATTCAATAGACGAAGAATGAAGCCTCTTAGAAAGCGCTTGATGTGCTCGTCAGACCGCGCAATGTACGGTGTAGCAGGGTTTTGTCAATTCGTTCTTTTGAGCGAGTATCTTGTCTTGGTATGAGCTATGTGTAACACGTACAGGCTCACGACCATGGCCATAGGGGAGCGCTTTCCTCAGGTGTAGGCATTTGCCAGCTGGCAGGTATGCTTGATGCGCTTGCATCGGCAATGTTTGGCTAACTCACGCAGAGGCAGACCTGTGGATTCCGTTGATTAAAGATAAGCCTAGCCATTGCTGTCGCTAAAGGCCGTGGTAAGTATGCCGTCCAATGCGATGCTGGCGGTGCCAGCAAAGGGATCTGCAGAATCTTTGGACGTGAAAGGACCTATTCAGCAGTATATTACATCGGAATTTGGCCGAAGCTCTGCAGAGGATGGATCTGCTAGTTTGCAAAAAGCTCAGAAGTTGCGAGACAGCGTCGCGGAAATGGGTGGTGGCGCTGAGGAAGTGAAGGCAGCATTACTTGGGTATGAACGATCATTCCGGTGTCTTTCTTATCAAACGTTTCGCATTCTAATAAGTATACTGCGTAACTTGTCTGGAAAAGCGCACGGTTTGAGATGATAAGGTGCTCTGGCAGTTACAAGAAGCTGGTTTAGATCTGAATATTCATGATGTTTACAGCAGGCCAAATCGAACAGTCTTACCCTTCATAGTTCGGCAATAAGAGAGAGATTGTGCTCTAAAGCTGCCAAAGCACAGGTCGCATTTGGCAGGAGTGAGACTGTCAGCACATGCATGCAGATATTACCGATTTCTCACTGCACTCGAGGCTGCTCTGCCTGTCGGCAAGACACGGTCCGGCGTTCCACTCACATTCAAGGTATTTTTCTGACAGCCTACGCAGCAATTCCCTGTCTTGTCGTTTTTGAGACATGGTCTGTGCGTGCTCATACACTGTGGTTGTCTCAGATCTCCATCCTATATCGGAATATTCGTGTTGCAACTAGGGAGTTTGCAAGCTGAACACATCAGATCCATTACTATGATTTTAAGACTTGACTGCAATCTTTTGGTGTGGACAATGTCGCAGTGGACTGATGCGTTCCAGCCAGACCGAGGAGATGGTCGTTCCGACATTGTCTTTGAGAAAGCCTCACTGTTGTTCAACTTGGGCGCAATCAGCAGCCAGGTCGCTCTCGGCGCGGATCTCGGCTCCGAAAAAGGAGTTCGGGCTGCGGCCAAGTGCTACCAGGTATAATACAGCTTTACACGAAGTTCAGTACCAAATCGTGTGCACGTCCCCATCATGTTCGCAACTGCCAGAACACATTGACTGGACGCGCGAAATCCCTACATCTCGCTCGCGTCTCTTGTCGCATGTCCACGTCGGACCTCATGTGGAGTGATGTGAGCAGCACCGCGGCAGAAGCATGCAGATGGGCCAGCAAGTCAGCCTGCACCGTTGGCCTCAGAGCTCTTACAGTTTACCTTGCTGCTTGCAGTATGCAGCAGGCGCTTTTGCGTACATCGGGGAGCACCTGGTCCCGCGTCTGCAGACGCCTTATCCGACTGACCTGTCTCCGGAGAGCTGTGGCATGCTGTCATCACTGTGCTTGTCTCAGGTGCCCACGTGATCTTGTAAGGTGTCGGCGCCACCGTGCACAAACGACTTGGAGTTCTCGCAGCCGTGTTATCTTTTTATCTCTGCACCCATACATCCGAATTTTAATAAATATATCAATTGACTTGTCAATGGTGCCAATACCGATACACAACTGCTGGCATATGCCTCGACAATCGTCATCCTTATTATGGAAGTCAGAAACTGTGTCATAGATGTTGAGCAGAGTCTCGAATTTCTATTCAATTTACAGGCTCAGGAGTGTTTCTACACAAGAGCAGCAGGAGATCGGAAGTCTCCTGCCTTGCTTGCCCGCATTGCATGTCAGGTATGTGGCACCTTGAGAGTGTCAGCAGTGTCTGTGCATGCCTGTGCTGCATCATCTGAGCACATATGTCTCTCTCACTTGCAACCCCCCCCCCAAATACACACACACACACACACACACACACACACACACATACACACACATACACACACACACACACACACACACACACACACACACACACA
>JAULKR010081209.1:0-10933 GCA_032356305.1 Prasiola linearis | reverse complement strand
CCCGACCGGGACCGGTTCGTCTTGAAGGGAGCGCTGCTGTTCGCCGCGTGGGACGACGTGGCTGATCGGGCGACGCGAGACATCGATCTGCTCGGCCGCGGAGACGACGGAGAAATGGCGTTCGGACAGGTCCTGCGCGGTCTGTGCGCGATGGAGCCGAGAGGTAGGCTGAGATCAAGGGGCCACTATTGCCTTAATCGCCAGGCGCCGGCCGCCGACGACGGCGTTGTTGATCGCCAGCAGCGTGGCGGCCCCCGGCTTGACGACGGCGGCGGCCGCGACCAAGGCGTAGAGCGTCCGCGAGGCGGAGGTCAAGCGAGACGTTGACGCTGCCCGAGCCCGAGATCGCGGACTGCACGTCGCCGTACAGGGAGCCTGTGGTGATGGCGGAGGCGGGAGCGGCGACGAGATCCGGGGCGATCGGTGCGTGGACGCCCATCGCCGCCTCGCGATGTCCTCGTGCCTCTCGCCAGCGCCTTCCTTCGCTCCGGATCGGGTCGCCTCGGCTTTGAGTCGAGTGACCCGATCACCGCTTCCGTCCGGGGGGCGATGCCGTCGAGCCTCGTGCGACGAGCGACGCAGGCAGGCGGTGCCACCCCTGGGCATCCAGCGCCGGAACGTCGCCGAGCGCCGCCGCGGCCGCCAGCTCGCCCTTCTCGAACAGCGGCTGGCGCACCGTGGTCAGCCCCCCGGGCGAGAACAGGCCCGCCTCCGGCGAGTCGTCGAAGCCCGTGACCGACACGTCTTCCGGGACGCTCGGACCGAGCGCCTCGACGGCCCTGGCGGCGCCGATGGCCAGCCGATCGCTCAGGCACAGGATCGCGGTGGGCGGAACCGGCAGGCCGAGCATCCGCTGCGCCTGCCCGCGGGCCGATTCGACATCGGAAGGCGACGAGGCGAGCGCGACCGGTTCGAGCCCCTCGGCGTCCAGCACGGAGGCCACCCCGAGCCAGCGCAGCCGGGTGGCGTCGTAAGCGGTGCGCTCGAGTGCCTGCCGGTGCGTCGGACCGGCGGGGTGCCCAGGTCCGAGCTCCAGGGCCAGCACCGCGATCGAGCGGTGTCCGAGATCGACCAGATGCCGCGCCGCGAGCGCTCCGCCGGCACGGTCGTCGATGCCGATTCGCAGACCGTCGAACCCGTCCAGCTCGGTATCCACGACGACCGTCGGCGCTCCCCGGTCCACGATGGCGCGCGCACGCGCATCGTCGTTGGGCACGCTGTAGATCACGAAGCCGTCCACGGCGGCGGTGGCGAGGGGGACCGATGCGGCCGCGTTCCGCACCGTCGGTAGCACCAGCAGGGCGGTACCGTGCGACTGGAGCGCGCTGCCCAGACCGGCCATGAACCGCGCGGCCGCCGGGTCCTCGAACAGGAAGCCCAGCGGGTCGGGGTTGTAGAGCCCGATGGCACCGGCACGTCCGGTGCGCAGCGCCGTGCCGAGGGCCGAAGGGCCGGCGTAGCCGAGCTCGACGGCCGCCAGCTCGATCCGGCGACGCAGCGCGACCGACACGCGTTCGGGCCGGTTGTCGGCGCCTCCGAGGCCCACTTCGGGCCCGCCCTGCTCGCGATCGCCGTGAGGGCTCTGGCGGCGATGACGGCGACGGGCCGGATCAGCGACCGCATCGGGTCGCGCGGACCGCTCGCGACGACGCTGCTCGGATTGCCGATCTGCCTGGCGCTGGTCGGTGTCGCGCCGATGGTCGGCATGTCCGGGTTCGTGGTGGCGCTGTTCGCCTACGGCGGGACGATGGGCGCGCTCGACGTGGCGATGAATCTCGAGGGCGCCGCCCTGGAGCGGCGGATGAGGCGACCGATCCTCGCCTCGCTGCACGGTGCGATGAGCCTCGGGACGGCGTTCGGTGCCGCCACCGGGGCGCTCGCCGCCCGGGTCGGCGTCGGCGTGCCGGTGCACTTCGCGCTGGCCGCCGCGTTCTGTCTGTGCCTCACCGTGATCGCGCTGCCGGGGCTCGGGCTGTCGTGCACCTTCCCCACCCTGATCGCGGAAGTCGTCGAGCGAGCCGGTGCACGCGCCGGGGCCGCGGTGTCGGCGATCTCCACGATCGGCTACTTCGGCTTCCTGCTCGGTCCGCCCGGCATCGGTCTGATCGCCGATGCCCGGGGCCTGCCGTTCGCGCTGGCGGGCGTGGCGTGCCTGGTCGCGGCGGGCGGGGCGGGGGCGGCGTTCGCCCTTCGCGGCGAACGAGCGATCGGGAAAAGACGGGAGCCCGCCGTCGACGACGTGCGAGAGTGACGTGCGGATTCGTTGACCCGCTCGTCTCGGATGAGCCGGTCACCACGACTCCGTGCGAGCTTGCCGAAGCCCGTACGACCGGCTACCAGGAGATTCGACGTGTCGATCGATCTCACGCCTTACACGAACCTCACGTCGCGGGGGCGCAACGCGCGCTGGATGGTCGAGAAGATCGGTCGACCCCACGAGACCGTGGTTCCGAATTTCCGGACGACCATGAAGGCACCTCCCGCGCGCGGCCGGGGGAAACGCGCTCGCGGGGTCCGTCCGCGATGTTCCGTCGGGCGGACGGTGCGGGTTCCGCTCGCCTCCGTCGTTCAGGTCAACAGCAGGCCGCCATCGACCCCGACGACGCTGCCGCTCATGTACCGGTTGCCGAGCAGCGCCAAGTATGCCTGGGCCAGATCGTCCGGCGTGCCGAGCCGGCCCACCGGTAGACCCCCGTCGCGCGCCCAACGCTCCAGGTTCTCGCGCTCCGCCTCGCTCCACACCCCGGAGCCGACCACGCCCGGCGCCATCAGCGCGGTCTCGTCGGCCACGGCCGTGACGGTCAGGTAGTCGAAGGCGCCGATGCGCTCGAAGGCAGCCTCGACCGCGACCTCGTCGAGCATGTCGACGGCGTGCACGTGCGCCGCCGAGGCGAGCGTCGCCCGCACCGGCTCGAGCCGCTCGGCGCTGCGTCCGAGAAGTCGAGCTGATGCAGGCGACTACCTTGCTATCGATCTCCGCCACCGCGATCCTTCGGGTCGGCGCACGATCGAACCGATCGCGCAGCACGGCTTCCCACAGCGCGCATCCGATCGAGTGCGCGCTGTAGAGCACCGGGTACGCAAGGGCCGGATCCGAGAACCGACTCGCGGCCGGTGCGATTCCGAGTGGGGTGGCAGCGTACTGCGCCAGGAAGATGCGGAAGTAATCGGTTATCCCGATCAGCGCCAGCCGTGTCCGAAGTCGTTCGGGCGGGTAGGTGAGGCTCAACCGAAATTTCTCCCGTCGACATCACGGTAGGCGCAAGCCTCCAATGGGTCGACACGGTGCCGGAGAACGAACGCTCCGACACCGTTCAAGCAGGTCATCGTCTTTACCGTGTCGGGTACGGGATCGTCTCGGCGGGGCTCCGGTAGTCCTTGGTTTCGACGTGGGGCGGCCAAGGTCGGTGTCACTCCTGCGGCCCGTGCTGTTCCGACGCACCGCTGCGCTATTGCTCGTTCCCGATCGCGCGACACTCGGCGTCGTGCCCCGTCGACCGCGGCACTCACGCCGGCACTCACGCCGGGACCCTCGCGGTGCCCGGCGGCGCGACGCCGAGCCGGTCGAGCGCAGTGCGCAACGCCGCATCGACCGGCGTCGGCACGAATCCCGGCAGCAGCTCGTGCAACCTCGAGTCGTCCAGCCGATGCGGCCGCTCCCAGAAGTGTCTCATCGACACGACGCCGCGCAGCATCGGCGAGAACGGTGCGGCGATCCGCAGTATCGGCCACGGGAAGCTCGCCGGCTGCAGCCTCCGGCCGGTTCCGCGCGCGAGCGCATCGATCAGCTCGCGTTCCGTGAGCGTCCAGCCCGGGAACGGCACGTCCTCGAAGCGGGCGAGCGCGCCGCGCCGCTCGGCCAGCATGGCGGCAGCGAGCGCCGCATCCGGCAGCCACGCCCAGGCGTGCTCACGATCGAGCGGTCCGGGATAGACGATGCGCCCCGCATCGAGCCGCTTCAGCAGATGGTCCTCGAACCAGGCCCCGGTGGCGACGCCCTCGATGAAGTCGCCGGCTCGCAGCACGATGGTCGGCACACCCGATTCGCGGAACGCGGCCTCGAGCTCGACGCGCACGCGCCCGAGCCCGTTCGTGGGTCGGGCAGGCGTCCGGGCATCGAGTACCTCGGGCATCGTGGCGCCGAAACCGTAGACATTGCCCGGCAGCAGCACGGTTGCGCCCTGGGTGTCCGCTGCGCCGATGACAGCTTCGGCGAAGCGCGACACCTCGTCGCGCCAGTGTCCGTACGCGGGGTTCAGGGCGTGCACGATGACGTCCATGCCCTCGGCGGCTCGGGCGAGCGCCGCCGCATCGAGCACGTCGCCCACCGCGTGCCGGCCCGTCGGCAGCCCGGCCGGTGCGCGGCGCCCGAGCGTGTGCAGCGCCCAACCGCGATCGGCGAAGGCGTGACAGGCGTGACGCCCGAAACGGCCGGTGGCGCCGAGGACCAGCACGCGGCCCGTGGGGTTCGTCGAGAAGCTTTTCATGGTCGTCGAGTTTCGTCGCGGTAAAGGCCGATAATCGGGCGTCCGGTGGACGCGGTGGAACCGACGGATCCGACATCGAGGAATGCGAAAATGAATGGTTCCCTCACCTCGTGAGCGAGAGCCCCGACTGGGCACACGTGCGTGCGTTCGCGCTCGTGGCGCGCAACGGATCGCTGTCCCGACCGGCCGCGTCCGCGCTCGTCTCGAATCCGACGTACGCGCCGAGCTCCAGCGCCGCGTCGATCTCGCGCAGGGCAGCGACCCGGTCGGACTCGACGTCCTCGTCCCTGCCGCGAGCGAAGCCTACGAGCGGTCCCGCGCTCCATGCCGGGTCGGGCACGAGATCGACCTGCAGCGCGGTCCCCTCGAAGGCCACGCCGACCCGGCCGAGCGGGAACGTCGCCACGACGAGCGGAGCGAGCACGTAGTCATCGCTGCCGACGTAGTCCGGCAGCGACGCGACACCGAGAATGAAGAGGGCGGACGGGCCGGGCGTCACGGCGTGCGGTGCCTCGGGCTCGATGGGCGTCGGATCGGCGGCTGAACCCGACCAGAAGAGCACGAGCGCGACGGTGGTGCTCGACACCGAACGGGGATGATGCGCGAGAGTCGGCACTCCTCGAGAGACGGGCGAACGGTGCGTTCCGGGAGGAACGAAGGTGGGAATGAACGGGGGCCGAGAGGAACGAGGTGTCGCTCGATATCGATCCCGCTCAGATGACCAGGTGGGCATCGAGGCCGCGGCGCGGCGAGGCCACCGGCAGCGACTCCCCGTCCGGCAGGTAGCCGACTCGACACAGCATCTGCACCGTCTCGGCCGGCCGGCCGAGCAGACGCTGCGCATCGGCGTAGGCCGGCGCCATGGAGTCGTACTCCTGCAGCGCCTGGGACAACGGATGCATGACGAGGCCGCGCGCTGTCGCGTACAGCTGCGCCCGCACGTAGGTCTTGCCCACCTCCAGTTGATCGACCCGACCGTTGCCCCGGCTCGTCATCACGAGGTAGCCGGGGGTGGAGGCGATCTGCGCATCGAAGTCCTCGATCTGCCGCGCGAGGATCGAGGAGTCCGGAGCGAGAGGCTCGCTGCGGTCGAACAACCCGAGGCGTTCCATGGCGACGAGGAACGGGCTGGTGATGCTGATGCCGTCGCGGTGGCTGTCGATTTCCACGGTGCCCACACGCAACAGGCGCATGCTCTCCATGAACGCCTCCGGATCGCGGAGCTCGATCTCCCAGGCGCGCCGGACGAGGGCGGCCACCTCGGCGGCTCGCTCGGGCGACGCCGCGTGCGTGACGATCTCCATCGGGATGTCGCTGGCCTGCGACAAGCTCGTCAGATCGGTCGCGAAGGCCGCGTCCGGGGCCCGCGAGGGGTCGTAGGCGGACTTCACCGAGCGTCTGGCGGGAATGAGCGGGAACAGGCCGGCGTCGATGCCGTCCCCGGTCGCGGGCACGAGCCGGACGCGTGCGACGGGCCGTTCGTCGATCCCCCGATCGAACTCGCCTTCCTCGAACCAGCGGGTCTCGGTGGCGAACCCCGCGTTCGCGGCGGCGATGTCGAGCAGCCCGAGCATCGCGCCCGTGCCGATCAGGATCTGTCGCCCGAACGGATCGGTCTCGGGCAACAGCCTGCCGGTGTCCAGCCGTACCACGATCTCGTCCTCGCCCGCCAGCTCCATCAGCCACGGCTGGCGGTTGTGCGGGTTCGGGGCGAGGATCGCCCAGGACAGGGCCTGCACGCGGGGATCGTCCGACACCGGATCGGGCGACCAGGCGGCGTTGGCCGAGTGCGGGATGCCGGCCGCGAAGTGGCTGCAGCCCGCCGACAGCGGCAGCGCGGCCGCGATCGTGGTGCCCGCGACGGTGCGCACGAAGCGACGACGGGAGAGGTCGGCGGGGAGGGTGGTCATGTGAGCGTCCGGTGTCCGCGTTGGCCTGTCCGGAGTATCGACCGGCCCGCGATCGACGGGTTACGCTCTGCCTGCAACCGAGCTATGCGTCGATGAATACCCGAAAGCGCGCGAGGGACGACGGTGCCACCCGGAACTTCGACTGGGACCTGATGCGATCCTTCCTGGCGGTGCTCGACGCGGGTAGCCTGCTGGGGGCCTCGAAGCTGCTCGGAGCCAGCCAGCCCACCGTCGGACGCCACGTCGAGGCGCTGGAGGCGCAGCTCGGTCGGGTCCTGTTCGAGCGTACCGGACGGGGACTGGTACCGACCGAGAACGCGCGGCTGATCGCCGGGCACGCGCGCCGCATGCAGGACGACGCCGACGACTTGTCACGTGCCGTCGCGGGCGGTGACGGCCAAGATGACGGCGGGCTGGTGCGCATCGCGTCGAGCCGGCTGGCCGCCACCTGGTTGCTGCCGGACATCATCGCCGCGATGCAGCTCGGCGCGCCGCGTCTGGACATCGCCATCGTCGCCTCCGACGAGGTATCGAACCTGCTGCGGCGCGACGCCGACATCGCGATCCGGAACGTGCGCCCCAACCAGAAGAGCCTGATCGCACGCAAGGTCGGCGAGTCGGCGATAGTGGCCTGTGCCTCGCCGCACTACCTGCGGCGCAACGGTACACCGGGGTCGCTCGCCGACGTGCTGCGTCACCGCCTCATCGCGCCCGACGACGATCCGTCCTTCCAGGCCCGGATCGAGGCGGCTGCCGGCTCGTTCGGCGCCGACCCCGCCACGGTGCGCATCGCGCTGCGCAGCGACGACATCAGCACGCGCTTCGCCGCGGTGCGCGCGGGGCTGGGCATAGGTTTCCTGTCGAGCCACATCGTGCGCCGCGCGCCGGATCTCGTGATCCTGCCGATCGCGCTCGGCGTGCCCCCGCTGCCGTCCTGGCTCGTGGTGCATCGCGAGATACGCACCGTGCCGCGCATCAGACTCGTCTATGACCTGCTGGCGGCGGCGCTGAAGGAGAAGTTGCAGGTCGGTGGGCCGCACGCCGACGGATGAGAGGAATCCGCGCGGTGTTCTTCTCGCCGACGTACGATGAAGGGGGTCAGTTTTGTATTGATACCGGAGCTTGAATGCTCGAGGCCCTTGGCGAACCCGACGCTCCATGCCCATCGTGCGCATTGACGGCGCCTGATGTCGTCGGGACCGGTTTTCCCTTCGCCGCGGATGGCGAGGCGCACGCGTCGCGCCGTGGGCGACGAGGCGCTGAACTTCGTGGGCTTCTCCTACGGCACCTATCTCTGCGCGCAGTACATCGCCCAGTACCCCGCGCGTATCGGTGCGATGGCGTGCGACGCGGCCCGGGCGGGTCGCCCGTGATGGCAGGCAACGAGCGCACGAGCTTGAGCATGGTCCAGGTACCGGCCGCGATCCGCACCCGGGGCAGCGCGTCGGGATCGTGCGCGCGCGTGACGCGCGCGATGAGCTCGAACCGATCTCCCGGGCTGCCGCCGACAGCCCCCCAACCCGGGTGACGGCGAGAAAGGCGGCAAGATCGTCCCAGGTCGGGCCGACGCGGTTCGCGGGCGCCGAGCCGATAGGGAAATCGGCCCGACCCGACGAGTCGGTCGCCTTCGGGGCGCTCGCACGCGTCTTTCCATTCATGAAACGACCCTTTCATCGTTGGCGGTTCCGTGAAGGGTGGTCAATCGCTACCGTAGTGACAAGTCGACGAACACGAGAGACGAACGACATGCGCAACGTGATCACCCCTCTGATGATCGAGACCGACCCGACCACCTTCTGTCCGCACGAGCGAAGCGACGCGGCGCGCAGCGCACGCCGACGGGACGAGCACCACTTCGTCCGCGCCCATTCGGGACGGGGAGCCTGTGCCGTCTACCGCCTCGTGTACCTGCTCGGTGGGGGTCGCCCGTGAGCGGGCCCGACGAGCGCGGATCGGACGCGCGAGGCGGAGCGGATGCTGCGTCCGCGCCGCTGACCCTCTCGCCGCTCGGGGCGGGCGGGTCCGTCGTGTCGCGCCTCGCGCTCGGCACCATGACCTTCGGTGTCGAGACCGACGAGTCCGAGGCGCACCGTCAGCTCGATCTGTTCACGAGCCGCGGCGGCACGCTGATCGACACCGCCGATGTCTACGCGGACGGGGAGAGCGAGCGGATCACCGGACGTTGGCTCGAACGCCGGGGACGCAGCGACGATCTCGTCATCGCCACGAAGGGCCGCTTCGCGCCACCCCCGGGCAGTCACGGGGCGAGCCGCCGGGCCCTCACGACGTCGGTGCGAAGAAGTCTGGAGCGCCTCGGTGTCGATGCGATCGATCTCTACCTCGTCCACGGCTGGGATCGCGACACGCCGGTACGCGAGACGCTGGCGACGCTCGGTGATCTCGTCGCGACGGGCAAGATCCACGATGTCGGCTGGTCGAACGTCACCGGCTGGCAGCTCCAGAAGATTCTCCGGATCGCAGAGGCCGAGGGCCTGCCCCGTCCGGTGGTCGTGCAGCCGCAGTACAACCTGCTCGACCGCGGCATCGAACTCGAGCTGCTGCCGTGCGCACTCGAGGAAGGGGTGGCCGTGACGCCGTGGTCGCCGCTCGGCGGTGGTTGGCTGACCGGCAAGTACTCGCTCGACCGACGTCCGGAAGGCACGAGCCGGCTCGGCGAGAACCCGGACCGGGGCGTGGAGGCCTACGACCTCAGGAACACCGAGCGCACCCGCCGGGTACTCGAGGTGGTCGAGCGGATCGCTACCGCCCACGAGCGACCGATGGCGCACGTGGCGTTGGCATGGTTGCTCTCGCGTCCGGGCGTGGCGAGTGTGCTGCTCGGTGCGCGCACGGTGCCGCAGCTCGCCGACAACCTCGATGCGGCCGACCTGGTGCTCGACGAGGCGGAGCGGCGTGAGCTCACGGCGGTCTCCGCCCAGGGACTGCCCCCCTACCCGTACGCCATGGTCGAGCAGTTCTGCGGGGTGGACATCTGGCACCGCCTCGGCACGGCCGGATCGACGGCGACGGCCCCGACCGAGTGAACCGGACGCAGTAGCCCATTCCAGGACTGTCGGGCTCGTTCCTACGGCGTGTGCCCGTCAGGTAGGCACGCACGGAGTTCGGAAGTCAGGGGTTTTGGACACGCTCGCGCGAGGGTCTGGAATCAAGGGCTTGGGGTGCCTTGGCGGCCGGTTCGGGGCGTGCGACGAAAATCTCAGGACTTTCGTCGTACGCCTAGGCGCGTCCCGGCGCGCCGAGAGGAACTGGTAGCGTCATCGAGTGGCGGTCGTACGGACTTGTTGGAGCAGAGTCGCGATCTCGCCGTGCGTCCGAAGTTCAGCGACGGGCACGCTCGGACCGTGCGCATCGAAGCTCTGCACGAATCGCGGCGCGTGGTCCTTCTCGAAGTGCCAGATGTACGAGAGGAACTCCCAGTCAGGAATCGGCTCGGGGCATCCGCTCGCCATGTCCGGCCGCACCCTTCCGAAGTGGCGCATCACTCGGCCGGCAAGCCCCGTCAAGGCGACGCGCCGAGGCACGCGCACCCAGAGCACCAGATCGGTCCGCGGCAACCGGACATCGAAGGACGATGCGCCGCTGCCGTCCATGACCCATCGCTTCCTCTGTACCAGCCGGGCGAGCAGGACTCTCTGCGCCTGCTTCGAGCGTTCCTTCCAACCGGGCAGCCACCGGACATCACGATCGATCGACAGATATTCCAGGTCAAGCTCGGCCGCGATCGCCCGGGACAACGTGGTCTTTCCGCCCCCCGAGCAACCGACGACAAGCACCCTGTCGACCCGCGACAGAGCGCTTGCGGCTTCCGTGGTCGAGATCCAGTTCGGCAACGGCCTCTACATCGTGTTGATTGTCCGCGATGGTAGATCGACGGTCAGTCCGTGAAGGGGGAAAGGGGGGAGTTACACTTCGCCAAACGAGGGTTTAGCGTAACGTAGCCCCTTTCCCGACGGGAATCCCCCGCCTGTGTCCCCAACGTCCAGAACGGTCCATGCCGTCGCCTACTACCGCGTGTCGATCGCCCGGCAGGGGCGCTCCGGGCTCGGTCTGGACGCCCAGCGCGAAACCGTCAAGCGCTTCGCCGCGGCGCGCGGCTGGACGTTGATCGACCCGCTCACCGAGGCGCGAGATCGCACCCGGTGACGTCGAAGCAGGCGCCGCCGATCCCGTCACGTCGGGATCGATTTTTCCTTGTGGAAACCCCGTCGTTCAGGACGGGGGGGAAAACAACACGCCTGAGCGGCGTGTCGCGCCTGAACTGCCAACACGTTCAGACGCAGGCCGCAGCAATTCCCCATGAGCAGAGCGTCGTCCCGATCGACAGCGATGACTTGAACGGGGGCACAGTTGCATCTCGACCCTTCTCGATCGATCATGCAGGTCGGCAATAGGGTTGAAGGTGGATCGGCTCGGCGTCGGGGTACGGCTCTCGATTGCACCCTCATCCGGTGTCCGGCACCAGCTCGACCTTGAACCCGCGCCCCGCGATCACCTTCCACAGCGTCTCCCAGTCCG